>LR749502.1:694396-794331 GCA_902729485.2 Mus minutoides
GGGTGTAAATGGCAGGCTTGGGACATCCTGTGATTCATTTCCGAGTCTTTGGTGCCTGCATATCTCGGAATGCAGGTTCTTTCTTAACAGTCCTAGGTGTCAGTTCAGGGCACAAAGATCATCCGGTTCCGAGGAGCAGCCTTGTGTGAAAAGAGGAAGGTGACTCAGCTCCCAACAAATGGTTAATTGGCTCTCAGGTAGGAGCTGTTAAAGGCCTGGTTTCTATCAGCCTGGTTTCCCACACTGACCCAGATTACCTGAAGTTGTTGTGTACAGAACAGAGCTTCCACAGTCCACTCTCAAGACCTTTGTTTATCCTGCAATCTATTCTCCTCTATTTCCCTCTGGGGGTGTCTAAAAGTGATGTCTATTCAGAATTTCTAAGAATGGAGGGGAAAGAGGTTCATCTGTACAAGTGCGCATCATTTGGAGCTAGGCTAACCACAGGGACAAAGTTATACGATTTTGGTACCCCCCAGTCTCAAAGGGACTTTTAAAGTTCATTGAAGCACCTAACTCAACTCAGAGGGCTCTGTTATCTTACCTTTGCAGATCTTAGGCCTTATTTCCTAAAACAAGGCCTCCTTATCCCTGATATCCTACAAGCTGCAGTGAAGGTACATTGAGTCTGATTATATTTATTCCAGGGCCTGCAGGTCTGATGAGAGAATGGAGGCTCATGAATGATTTGAAAAGCAAGAATTTCATTCCAATATTTAGGATAAACTCAGTGACAGGTTGCATCATTTGAAAACTCTCTATCTAGAAAGAATCTCTACAGGCAGGTTTCTGCTGACACCTTGTCTTTGATTTTGTGGTTATTTCCCCACCAGTAATTTCACAGATATGGAAGGGTCTTGAGGGGCTTATTTCTGTAAATGAGTACTAAGGCATCCTCTAACATCTGGAACTTCAAAACATGGCTCTAAGTCTAAAAAGCCCCAGGAGGCAGATATTGACCATAAGGGAGGGGTTCATTCCCACAAGTCACCCTTTGGTTAGTTTCAGATCTGTCAAAAGTATACAATGTAGCTTGATTATCCCAGCCTGTCTATCTGGTGGTGGGACGTTTAAAATCTACTCATGATTTACATATTTACTGAGAAACAGGCTCCTGGTCCTGTTTGTCTTTCTTTTTCTTTCTTTCTTTCTTTCTTTCTTTTCTTTCTTTCTTTCTTTCTTTCTTTCTTTCTTTCTTTCTTTTTCTTTCTCCTTCCTTCCTTCCTTCCCTCTTTCTTTCTTTCTTTTCTTCTTTTTTGTCTGTTTTTTGTTTGTTTGTTTGTTTGTTTTCAAGACAGGGTTTCTCTGTATAGCCTTGGCTGTCCTGGAACTCACTCTGTAGACCAGGCTGACCTTGAACTCAGAAATCCTCCTGTCTCTGCCTCCCAAGTGCTGGGATTAAAGGTGTGCACCACCACTGCCCAGCCTGGTCCTGTTTCTTAATCTCACAAATGCCTCCTGTTCACTGTTTAGAGAGGGAGAAGAAGATGTTCATTCATTCAAATATACCCCAGTTTAATTATTAAAGTACAATCTAGATGGAGTAGGATTTCTGCAGTCCACTTTCAAGTGCTATATACACCATGTCATCCATGACTTGCTCCTGTTTCAAACCTATAAACGTTGCTCCTCTATACAGACTAACAAAGCGCTCAGTAACACCATTTCTTGCAGTGCTCACCAAAGAGGAACAGCTTTAATATTCTGAGACCCTATCTGGAGCGGGGTTTCTTAAATCCACTCTATAGTCAGATTTTCATTATGAACCAAGCAGTCTTCTTCCTTAGAATCTTCTAAGATGGCTCCTCAGTATGGTCTTCTAGGACTGCTTCAACAGGGACTGCTGCTGACAAGTGTGCTCTGCCTTTCAGGATGAAAAGTGAAGGGGTGGCCCTGCATCATTTGAGGTCCATCTATCCAGAAGGAGGTTTTAGGGGTGAACTCTAATCTTCCACCTTGACTCAGAAATTGCAGTGTGATCTTTTCCCTAGCAGAAAATGCATCAAATATCTCTGACACCATCCCCAATCCCCTAGTGCCTACATGTGGATTCAAAATGATGAATATGGGGACTATTATCTCAATCCAGCACTGAAGTGAACTCTAAGCTCTAGGAACCTCACAAAATGGCTCTGAGTTCCCTCAAGTACTAGATGCAGAAGCTTGCCAAGTGATAATTTCCACAAATAAGCCCAATTCTGGCACAGAATGCTCAAAACAATACAGCATAGATTCATTATTCCAGCTTGTCAGTCTAGGTGGGCCTTTGGAGTTTCATTTCCAAATTTCTGTCTTACCTCAGGAAATCCAGTTTCTCTTTATTTTCTTTCTTTCTTTCTTTTCTTTTTCTTTCTTTCTTTCTTTCTTTCTTTCTTTCTTTCTTTCTTTCTTTCCTTCCTTCATTTTTTTTTGAAAAACTCTGAAACAACTCTTTAGACAGAGTCCCACCCCAGACCCTAGCAATAGCAGTAAGGGCCTCATTTTCACAAATGAATCTTACTTAGATTAGTGAATTCCACAGGAGCTAAATCTCAGGGGTTAGCTTCCAAAGTCCATTCTCAGGTCCCATGTTCACCCAGCAAATTTTACCTTCCCCCTTTTCTCTCTAGGAATGTCTGTATAGTGTACTGATGAGAGGTGTTCATGGGATGGAAGAATAAGATTCATCCCTACAGCTAGGCCACAGTTGGAGCTAGGCTTACCACAAGGATGAAACTGCATTATCCAGAGACCTTCTATCTTGAAAGAGGCTTTTAGAGTATATCCTAAGCACTTACCTCAGCTCTGAAAGCCCATCAGTCTCCTGGGAACCAAACAAAATGACTGAGTCCTCCAAATGCCCAGATGCTTATTAGGAAGCATAGGAGCAGGCTGATTTCTACACTCTCACTTTGGTGTAGGTTCCTCAAAATAAATACAATGTAGCTTGATTATACAGGCCTGCTTATTTGCAGTGTACTTCTGATATCCTAACCCAGCATTCATCTTAAAGAAAGTCATGTGGCCAACTTTTCTCTGAGAAATATTGAAATGGATCTTATGGACAGAATCTCCACCAGTCCAGATATAGAGAAAGGGTCTAATTCTTATAAGTAACCCCTGCTTTATGTAGCATACTACAATTGAATAACTATACAATCTGAGCTCTCTCTATTAAGAGCACAACTTCTATAGTCCAGTATTAGGTTCTTTCGCTCTTCTAACTATGAAACTTCCATTTCCCCTTGGGAAAAAAGTGCCAATGAAGGGTCCCAGGAAATTAAGGATAAATTTCCCAATCTTCCATATGGGCCCTACTTGGTTTTAAAGTGAACACAAGCATTAGCTACATTACTCTTTACTGAAATGGGACATTCCCGACCACCTTAAACCTTCATATACACTCTGAAAATAGCACACCAGGTGGCTCTCTCCTGTTCAGAAACCTCACAAAATGATCCTCTATCTCCTAAGTCCCTACATGTGGAAAGGTGGGAAGGAGGCTAATTCCCCATGTTACTAGCACTGAGGCTTTCTTCAAATTTAGGACAACTCACACAATGGTTAGAACATTCTGAAGTCCTCTAATGAGAATGTAGCCACAAAATAGTGGCTGTTTCTTCTCAAATGCCAGTCACTTTGGTGCAGGACCCTCAGAAGTGATGTTTCTGAATCTGAGACTATCTTATCTGTGCTGGAGCTTCCATAACCCACCCTCAGTTTTCATCTTTACTCTGAACATATCCAGGCTCTCTCTATTCTAGGAATCTTGAAAGATGACACATATGCACAGTGTTTTGTTTTATAAAAATATAAAGGAGCAAAGGACTATGTTTGGCGGATGTGTAGTCAGGAATGGGGAAAAGGGAGCGCCTTCACGGGCCCAGGTTGAGGCATCCCTTCCCCTGACAGACCAGCCACATGACGGTATAGTATAGAATAGAGTTTAATCAGGGCATGGGCAGGGGAGTTGAGAGGGTAGCAGAGACAGAGAGAGCAGAGAATTAATGCCAGCCCTGAGCACACAAAAAGAGAGTGGGAAGAGAATGAAGAGAGAGTGGGAAGAGGCAATATGACAGAGAAAGAGCAGGAGGGCAAGTGAGAGAGGAGGGGAAAGCAGCCCCTTTTATAGTGAGTCAGGCACATTTGGCCGATGCCAGATAAATGTGAGGCAGAGCTTAGACTAAATGCTAACATTTCCACATTTTAGTTTAATTAAAAAAGAAAAAGATTAGAAAGAAGTGGTGGTGAAACAGGAATAGGGTCGTTGTGATCTTTAGCTACTTCCTGCTTACTTTGGGGTGACATGAAGCTAGGAAAAATGGGTATGGGAATGTTGGTCAAGTCTTAGGAGAGTTGGATATTTCCTTGCTGTTCAGGGTCACTGGAAGCATCTGTGGATAAATCAAAAAGAACAAGTCCAGTAGAAGCATCTGTGTATGTGAGACAAGATCGGAGCATCTAGGGGCTGCTTCCCTGACACAGCTTTCTGCTCAGACAATGGGGTTTGCTAGAGAAAGAGTGGGAATTGAGGGGCAAGAGACATGAAGAATGGAGACAAGACTCTGTCTGATCAAGTCTCCAGTCTCCAGTCTTAAGTCTCAAGTATCATTTATTGAAAGACAACTATGGGTATATAAGCACAAGCTGGGGAGTGACACTGGAGACACTTAACCACAAGTCTAGAATGTGTAGGGGAAAATCAAGATGTCACCAGAGTGTGTTCAGCTGTGGTGGGCTTCTTGCACAAACATCATGCTAAGAAAACAAGTCTCTCATCAGGGTGGAAAATTACCTACCTGTAAGTAAATAGCCCGAAATGGCTGCAGAGATGATAGCCACTTTCATCTAAGAGTCGGCTCCCAACAGGTCCCCTTTTTATTTTTTAAACATAAGGCTAAAAAAACCTTAGGGAAACCATGCCTGTGCTAGGTTGGAACAGACCATAGCCTTCCTTTCCTGACATTGAGCTCCTGTCTTAGGTTGCTGAGGCCTCCCAATTAGGGGCAGAGGTCTTGAGGTGTTCTCCTACCCGCCATTGGCTATCCAGTTGAGCACATAAGTTAAGGGCTATTCCTCATCAGTCTCTATGACAGAGGTTTTAGAGTCCCCTACTTCCAGCTGGTGATAATGGACCTGTATGGGTTTCATTTAAATAGTTTCTATCTGCTGTTGTGCAAATGGCATCAGTGCAAATGAACAGTATGGGCTCCCATTACAGGTATTGTAACTTGGATCTGCCACAGAGTTTTCTACACTGAGTATAATTTTGTCCTTGGCTATAGGCAGAGGCCACCTAATGTGGTTTGTGGGTATACAGTGTCAACCAGCAAGGTATGCTTGACCAGGGCATCCATATTTTCTCTCAGAGCTATTTTCTGCAGGGCATACATCAGAGTGTTGAATCCACTTTATACAGCAAAGAGATGTACCCCACCCACTGATTCATAAGTCAGGGAACCAAGACTCCAGTGGAGCCACCTTAGAGGTGCTGGTGATGATGTCTCCTTCAGCACTGAGGAATTTCCAAGTCAGGTTATTTAGCATATGCTGGCTGATCTGTTCCAGTCTGAAGGCAATTGTGAAGGGCAGTAACAGCATCAGAATGTAGAGACTCTTCATGTTCCCTGCAAAGAAGAAAGAGTTCTCAGGGGGCTTCTCCTCCCTGGATCTGTTATAATTGTCTATTTGTTTAATCAGTCTCTCTGGCAGCCAGCATGCGGCATCTGCTGTTTGGGAATATATGCAGACAAAACCTCTTCTGCAGGTAAGCACTGGGTCTGGCCCATTCCAGGTTCTGGTTCATGGGTCTTTGCAGAGGTCTCTTGCAAAATTATTTTTGGTATCTGGATGCCAAAATCTATCTCTAGCAGATTTTCCTTCAGAATCCAAATTTAAAAAATTGAAAATAAAGAGTGTGTGATGAAGAATATTTATGGGGGAATCCCCTTGGTAGGGTACCATTTTCCTTTAAAAAATTTTTTTCAAATTGATGTTTAATGGTTTGATGTGCCCTTTCTACTATACCTTGGCCCTGTGGATTATATGGAATAACTGTTTTATGTAGTGTTCCCAATTTCTCACAAAATTGGTGGAAACTGGCGCTTGTATAACCTGGATCATTGTCAGTCTTTATCTGTTTAGGCACAGCTAATATAGTGATTTATAGTGATCATATGAATAATCGAATGTTTGCTTGCTTCTCCAGTTTGTAATGTCACATAAATGAAATCACTGTATGTATCTACACATACATGTATACATATATATATTTTTTCTTTTGGTTTTTCAAGACAGGGTTTCCCTGTGTAGCCCTAGCTGTCCTGGAACTCATTTTGTAGACAAGGTTGACCTCAAACTCAGAAATCCGCCTGCCTCTGCCTCCCAAGTGCTGGGATTAAAGGCGTGCAACACCATGCCCAGCTTACATGTATATATTTTTGATTTCCAAATTCATTTTAGTGAATAAGCCAGAGGCTGTTTGGTATCAGCCTCTTTTGATATACACCCAAATGAGGAACTCGTAAAATTGTAACACGTGATCAACATTGTTTGACAATTTGCCTAGCTTGTTCTCTGGTAATTTTAAGCATAATCTTTAAAGTTTGGGAATTAAGGTGATGTACCTTATTGGCCCTTATGGCCTGGTCCATGTTAGATGCAGGGTCTGGTAAAGTCACTGGGGTTACAGGTGTGGCAAGATTTGCCTTGATATTTCCCTCAGAGTGGGGACCTGGTAGTCCAGTGTGGGCACTCAGGTGTCCTATAAAAAAATTACACTTTCTCCTCAAAATTAATTGTAGGCACTGTAAAAATATATCAATTGCTTCTGAAGAATGTTTTATTTGTGCAGCAGTTTCTAGCCAAGGGATAGACTGAGCTAAATATAAGCTATCTGTGTAAATATTAATGGCTTGATTTGGAAATGCTTGGAACACAGCAATAACAGCATGCAATTCAACCAATTGAGCTGACACAAATGCTGTAGCAAAGGATGTTACTTGATCTTTAAAGGCATAAACGGCTGTTCCTGATGAGGAACTATCAGTGAAGACTAGCAATGGTTCTTCTATAAGTTCATGTATGTTGTGAGACAGAAAAATGAATTCACGGCTATTACAAAACTGAACCAATTTGGCAGATAATGATTATCTATCTGGCCAGCAAACAAGGGACATGTGATAGGCAAAACTTCAGAATTTTCCATAAGCCAAACAACCTGATACCTTTTATAGGGTTGCACTATGACATCAGTGACTTTTCCAAAATATTTCTGACTATTATATCTACCTAGTGTAATCATATCAGCTACAGCCACATACTATGAATAAAGGACCTTCTTAGGATATGAGGAAAGATGAGCCCATAATATGGGTGCAATTTGCCAAAAAATGTCAGTAGGAGTTAATTTGGTGTTAAAGATCAAAAAATATAAAGGCTTAGAATAATTAGTATGAGTTATTAATTGGGATGAAATATCACTTTCAACCTTCTGCAAGGCTTTTCTACTCTCCTCTGTTAAAGCCCTGCCAGACTTAGGGTCAGCATCTACCTTGAGAATATCAAACAGAGGCTTCAACTCTCCTGTAGTAAGTTTTAAATATAGACATAGCTACTTGATATCTCCCAATAATTTTTGAAAATCATTAAGCATTTTAAGGGAATCAATTCTTAAAGTGGCCTTATTGTTAATAATATGTGGACCATTAATCTGAAATCCTAAATAAGTATAAGTATCTTGTAATTATACCTTTTCTGTAGCTATTTGTAACCTTGCAGTCTGTAAAGCTGTTTCAAAATCATCAAAGCACTGGAGTACCTGTCTTCCATCTTTTCCTGGTATTAAAATATCATCCATGTAATGAATCATGTAGATTCATTTCCATATGGTTCTAACATCATATATGGCAAAGGCTATAAATTTTGGCACAAAGTAGGGCTATCAGTCACACCCTGAGGTAAGACCTTCCACTAATATCTCTTCATAGGTTCGCTAAAGTTTATAGTGGGAACACTAAAAGCAAAATTCTTTCTCTCTTCAGGATGCAAGGGGATGGTAAAGAAACAACCTTTTTTAAATCTGTAACTATCTTATAATTACCCAAAGGTCTGGCCATAGGTGTAGGCAAACCAGGTTGCAAGGCTCCTATCCGAATCATTGTCGCATTAACAGCCCTGAAGTCTCCACATTCCTGAGTTTTTCTTGATGACAAATATTGGGGTATTCCAGGGAGAGTTACTCTCTTCTAAATGTCCTGACTGTAATTGCTCATGCACTAGCAATTGGGCAGCTTATAATTTTGGTGATGAGGGACTACCACGGGCTGGATTTAGTCAGCCCCTCAATCCAGGGAGGAAATCAGGGTCCCATGGGCTTAGGTGGGCAAAGAGTTGGTAAGTGACAAACAGACATAAACACAAGAGAGTGTTGAATCTGAATGTAATTTCTAAAAGTGAGGATCAGACTTATATTACAGAAGAAAACAAGAAAGTTAGGTGATACATTGCAGTCATCCAATCTATATAATGACTCTACACAAAACAGAGAAATGCATAAGTAAAAGGTAGCAAGAACCAGTCAGTGTTTACAACTGGGATAAAATTATTATTAGAAGCCAGGGGCAAGGGCTTTACGCCCTTGCTATAGATCCAATTCTAGTCTATTGTATAGTCTACCTTCTCCCTAGGCCATTTGTAAATTCCTGTATATGGGAGTGACTCAGCTGTTATTCTAAGTATATACACTAGTTCATTCTTAGACTACAACCCACCTTCTTCCTAGGCCAATGTAAACTCCTGCATATGGCAGTGACTTAGTTGTTATTTTAAGTATTTGTAGGGAACATCCATTTAACAGAGGAGCCCACCAACTTTCTTTTACTGTGTAATGTAGTCTGCCATACCTGACTGTTATGAGAATTCCAAGTTTACTTTGTAGAACTTGCCCTGAGATTTCTATTCTTATCCAGTAAACTTCAACGCCTGATTTCTTTCACTATCTCTCTTTCAACACTGGAGGCATTTCATCTGAATAAGTAACATTCTTACAAAATTCAAAGCCCAGGGTCAGCTCAACAATTGCCTAGGATGTTTGGACACTGGTGGATGCCAGGAAGGAATATTCATTTAACTTAGCTATTTGTCAAATCATTCCTTGGAGGCACTTATAGTAAAACAATACTGAAGAAAGCATGCTAAATTCTTCACTGGCTATCACAAGGACACATATGTACCACATCCGTGTTATGGAATGTCAAAGACTCCAGCAGACCAGTTTCCATGAAACTTTTTTCCCCCCCTCAGGACTGCAGCCAAGTTTTTGGACGTGTCATGCAAAGTCCATTGGAGTGGGTTTTACAAGGGACCACTGATCCATCCAGATGGAAAAGTCCCCCTTCCAGGTGATGCAGGTGATGGGATCAGCATAACACCCTAGGGGTGCAGCTGAATCAACAGCCCCCCAACACACCAAAACAAAACAAAACAAAACAAAACAAACAAACAAACAAACAAACAAAAAAAACAAGCCTCAAGCCTCTGCTCCTCTGCTTCCAGTGTTGTCACAGGCCTTAATGAGATGAATAGTCCCATCTTCATTTTTCTCTAAACCTTTCCCTAGGGAAAATCCAGATTTTATCATTTGAGAGTGATTATGTCATTGGGACTGCACATAATCATTGCCAACTGGGATAACAGATCTCAGTCCCAGAGACTAATAGGAAGGCCCAGGATGACATATGGTTGTATATTTTCTGTATGTCCTTCTTTATTTTCCACTTCAGCACCTTAAAGCTTTGTTGTGGATTTTGACTTTGGCCAATACCCCTTAGATTTGTCAAGGCTGGGTTCAGAGGCCAGGTGGTGGGCCAATCACTTTGTTTTATAATAGTCACATTGGCTCTTGTATCAACCAAGCCTTGGGATGCCTTTTCATCAAGCCATATTGTCATCATAGATTTTTTTTTAGCTATAGGTTGCACTGAGTATGCATCAGAGAAAAGCCTTGATCCACCCACTCTTAGGACTCTGATATATGTGATTAGTAGGACGTAATGAAAGTAACAATAGTTGAGCTATCCTGCTTCCTGTGGGGATGATTGCTGCAGACAGACCTCAATTGGGTCCTTGATCTTCAGGAAAATGGGGTTCCAGTACAGGAGTCAGCAAGAAGGTGACAGACAGATACAAACACAAGGGAGTGTGATGTATCTGAATGTAAACTGTCAAATTGAGCATCAAACATTTTATATAGAAGAAAATAGGGAAGTTCAGTGACACACCAGCAAGGTACAATGAGGTTACTGGATGCTTAATGACTCTTACACAAAACAGAGAAATGCAAACACAAAGACTGGCAGGAACTGGGCAATAAAACAACTGAGACAAAGTCAGCTCTAAGGTCAACTATAGTCTTAGAAGGCAGATGTGAGGTCTTTACACTCCCAGGGCAAGGGCTTTCATACCCAGGTCATGGTTCTAATTAGGGAGTTCCACTCTAGCTAACCTTCTCATGAATAATGCAATACTCTAAAACCACAGCTGGATCTACTTCCTAAACCATTGTAAATTCCTGTATATGGGAGCGACTTGGCTTTTATTCTAAGTGATAGTGTGGGGGAACTTTCTACTAATAAGTAATGTAGTCTGCCATACATAACTATAATAAGAATTCTAAACTTACCTTGCTAAGCTTGCCCTGAGATTTCTAACTCTATGTAATAGATAGTAATGCCTGATTTATTTCACTATCTATCTTACAATACTAGAGGCAATTCTGAATGTCACTGAATAGGCAACATTCTTACTGAATTCCAAGCCCAGGGTCGGCTCAAGGACTACCTAGGGCATTGATGAAGGCCAGGAAACAAAGTTCGATTTTCCTTAGGTATTTGGCAAGTCATTGCTTGGAGTCAAACAATACTGAAAGAAAGCACACAGATCCATTCTCATGGACAAGATTGGAGCATTCCTTATACAGGATGCCACAGTTCCAGGAGACTAAGTTTACGTGGACTTTTCGCCTCAGGACTGCATCCAGGTTTCTAGTCCTGTCATGCATGTCACTACTGGAGTGGATGTAGCAGATGGTGACTATATTATGTATTGCCTTGGCCATTACCTTAATCTTTCCTTGATAATCATTGTCTATAACAGCAGGAAAAATTTGTAGTCCCTGCATGTTAGCACTACTTCTTCCCACTATCAGGCTAAACATATTGGATAGAATGATCTCAACACTCCGCTGGCTAAGGCCTGAGCTCCCATTTCTGGGCTTGAGTGTGGCAGAGCTGAGGTCTAGTCCTGTGCTCCCTGGGGTTGCTCAACTAAGTTCTGAAACGGGCTGTTGTTGCTTGGTGCCATGAACCTGACCACCCCATAAGCCTGTTTTGGCTTATATTAGTTCAGGACCTGAAGTTGGCTCCTGCTCCAATTTCCCCAATTAAGGAAAAGGGTGTTCCCTTGTGTATCTGTCTTGGATCTACACATATTAGCCCAATGTTTTCTGCATTTACAACTTGGGCATAGCCCAGGCTGTTTCCCAGGCTGTCTCTGAGTTGAATTGTTTCCTGCCCTGCAATTTTTTGTAAAATGTCCAGGCTTGCCACACTTAAAACAGGCCTTTTTGTATGTACTTGCCAAGAAGTCTCATACTGACTGTCCTTAGATGGTGAGCACCATAGTTAAGGCCTGTTGGTAAGAGGGCCCTATGTCAGAACAGAGTCTTATGTACCCAGTGAGGTCTGTCTTTTTCCTGTAGTGCCTAAAGGATGCTTGGCAGGCAGGATTGGCATTTTCAAACATAAGCTGTTTCACATAGTCTACACCTGCCTCTGCATTACTAAAAATCCTCCCTGCTGTTGTCATCAGTCAATGAACAAAATCAGAAAATCACTCATAAGGGCCTTGTGTAACTGCTGTCAAAGGTGCCCTAGGGTCATATGTAGCAGAAGGTGGCCTAGTTGGCCATCAATGGGAGGAGAGGCCCTTGGTCTTGTGAAGATTATATGCCCCAGTACAGGGGAACCCCAGGTCCAAGAAGCAGGAATGGATGGGTTGGGGAGCAGAGCAGGGGGAGCATATAGGGGACTTTCGGAGAGGAAACTAGGAAAGGGGATAGCATTTGAAATGTAAATTAAGAAAATATCTATTAAATAAAAAATTAACTTTATAAAGAAATTTAAAAAAGATGTAGCAGGGTCTCCCTTTACTGGGCATTTACACCAAGCCTTCATAGCTGTGTTTTGAATTTGAGCAAACAAACCTGGGTCATATTGCATGTGGTCATCACTTGAAGCAAGTTGTTCTTCTCCCAATAAGGCATCAGAGGACCAAGCATTGCCTGCCTGAGCACTCCTCTTAGCAATCTCTTTACAATTCTCATGATACTCTGATTTCCAGAGAAGATGGTCACCACAGCTAAGCATTCTCACTAGGGTATTCTAGTCCCCAGGAGTCAACCAATCCTCTGCAGCAGATTCCAGGATTGCAAGAATTAAAGGAGTAGTGGTGCTATATTGTGAGACTGCATTTTAAAATTCTTTAATAATTTGGAAATTGAAACCTATGTGTTGTGTCCAAGCAACCTCTTGAGTGTCTGTAGTCTCTGATAGAGGGGAAGCCTCAGCCTCTCCTTCCTCTGAGGCTGAACTAAAACTAGTAGGCAGGGGCCATCTTTGGATGCCATGTTGAGGAATTCAAGGACCCCTGGGGGTTTTCTCGGGTGACTTTGCTCTCCCAAGATGTCTTCCTGGTCTTTAATTCCTGTAGCTAATCAATTAAGTCCTGATACTCTTCCTCTAATTCTATTTATTGTTTTAGGGCTGAGATTTTATCCTGAAGTTCCTTTCAAGTGTCCAAGACAGCCATCCCTAGGACACCATCAGGTGCTCTAGAGGACACAGATGGAGGCAATCTCTGAAGGGGGTGGGTCATTTAGAATCGTGATAACTGGCCACCTCTTCCCTGTCTGACTCAGAGAATGTATAGTGATGGGCAATTGCCACAAAGAACATTTCAATGCAGGTTATGAAACCCTTCAAGTCTATGGCCAAAGCTTCTACAAATTGACATTCCCAGGTATGCTTTTCTGAAAAACAAACAAATAAACAACAAAAACAAAAACATCCCACTTTAACCAATAAAGCAATAAGTACTGCTTGCCAAAAAGAAACAAAAATCATGAGTTTCACACAGACAAACTTGCCAACAGGTTGTATAGGGCTAAGCTTTTCCTTTAGGACTTTGTAAAACAGCAGCAGGCAGTACATGACAAACAGTTGTGACAAACTGCTTAATATAACCAGGTATGTCCAAGCACTGGAGAAACTAAAGTTTCCCTCATCACTTCTTTCTTGCCCCATTTTCATCACTATGACTCACCACTCTCGACCCCTGCAGGTTCCCACAGTGATTACCTTGGTTTCACTTTGGAATTTTCGGTCCACCCTTCTTCCAGTAACATCCCTCATGGGGTCTCTCATTCTTGCCACTCCATGTTGGTCACCAGGTCAGTCAATGGGGTCTGCAAGAGAAAGTGTGTGAACAGAGGGGCAATAGATGTGAAGAATGGAGACAAGACTCTGTCTGATCAAGTCTCCAGTCTCAAGTCTTAAGTCTCAAGTATCATTTATTGAAAGGCAACTATGGGTATATAAGCACAAGCTGGGGAGTGTAGCTGAAACTTAACCACAAGTTTAGGATGTGTAGGGGAAAAAACAAGATGTCATCAGAGTGTGTTCAGCTGTGGTGGGCTTCTTGCACAAACATCATGCTAAGAAAACAAGTCTCTCATCAGGATGGAAAAGTACCTACCTGTAAGTAAATTGCCTTTGATGGCTGCAGAGACAATAGCTGCTCCATACTTCCCTGGAACTGTCTTGGATGTAGTAAATGCCTGAACTAGACAAGATGCTAACACACACACACACACACACACACACAGACACACACAGACACACACAGACACAGATACACACACACAGACACACACAGACACACACAGACACACACATATATATACATATACATATACATATACATATACATATACATATACATATACATATACATACATACATACATACACACACACACACACACACACACACACACACACACACATATATATATATATATATATATATATATATATATATATATATATATATATATATATTCCCTATTTCAGGGCAAAGGAGAGGAATCCCACGCCTTGAAATAGGTAGTAAGTGAAAATTTTAGGCTATTGATTAGAAGATATACTTATCTGGATGGAGTCTATTTGATCCATGAGAGGTAGATCTGAGGGGGTTTCCTGTAATTTGTCATTTTCAAGAAGAGATAGATTTGTCAACAACATGAACAAGAATGTGAGCAAACATTTTGGGGAGCAGAGGGAACAAGAGGGGTCTTTTCCTTCTGTATAGGAGTCTGAATACACATAATGAGAATCAATATTATATTTATAATTGATAGACAAAGGAAACTCAAAACCTTGCCCCAGTGAATACAGTTGAACAAATTTTAGTTAAAAGACAACCAAAGAAAACTTAAATTTTGGATTTGTGATTATACAGTTGGATCATATAGTAGAATGTATTCTTAGGGTTAGGACAGTGGCATAGCAAGTAGAGGAAATAAGGAGCATTTAGTCAATGGAAACTGAGGTAAGGAAGGAACAGATTACATCTCTGGAAGCTTATTTATGAACTTGAGTATTGTTTATTGTGAAATCTGTAAGAAATTCTTCCTGTTCATGTTGTTGAAAAGTCTTAGCTAGTGGACAATTTTATTATTTATTTATTTATTGTTTGTTTGTTTTGTTTTTTGTTTTTTGTTTTTTGTTTCTCTGTGTAGTGCTGGCTGTCCTGGAACTCACTTTGTAGACCAGGCTGACCTCGAACTCAGAGATCTACCTGACTCTGCCTCCTGAGTGCTGGGATTAAAGGCGTGCCCTACCACACCAGGCTGATAAATTTATTAATGAGTAAATATAGTAGTGGATTACCTTGGGTGTAAGGAGATAGGTCTGATTTCCAGCTGTCAAGCTACAGTTTCCTTAGCTGTCAATGTAGTCAGAAGTCTGGGAATAATAAGTTATAATCTAAGAATTATGCATTAATTAAAATGATAGAGTTTTATCTATGGTCTACTATGTAGGGTTCCCAAGTGCCTGTGGTCTCCATGGCAACTTGGGCGGAGTCAGTCTGGATTTCAAGCTCAAAAGAGCTTTTTCTCTGAGGAATAGATATGTGTGAAATAAGAAATTACTCACCTTTATTTGGACAATATGAGGCATTTAATTTTTAGGCTATCCAGTCTTGTCCACACTGTAGACCGATCCCCTGGCAAGGTAATGACAGGTGCTTTTCAGTGGTTTTAACACCACAGCCAAGGAAGTTTCTTGTAGCTGTTTCCATTATCTTCTGAGACCCTCATAAACTTAGTCTTTGGGAGATTCTTTAATAAGCTTAATATTAGTACATATTAGCAGACTTCTGACAAGACTGAGAGCAGTATCTCTTAAGAATAATCTGAGTTGGACAAAAGAACATACTATAATTTAATGGCAATAGTGAAGATCATTATTTACCAAGACAGGATAGGAATGAAAATCTTAATTCTTAAGTGACTTTGACAGGTTGCATTAGAAGAGAAAAGACATTTTGCATTAACAGAGAAACATTTGGCTTAGAGTTGGTGTGGACCAGGATGAAAAGAGATCAGAGAGCTGACAGAGGTGGTATGAGACCATGGAGACAAAGAATGTGTGTCTAGGCATGTTTATGCCTGTGAAATGAACTGAGTGGGCAGGTACACAGGCCCGTTTCACACCTTGTGTCAGGGTGGCTTAGGTAGCAGGGCAGTTGACAGTTGCCTGAGGACCCAGCTGTGCAAACATGGCAGTGGTGGCAGCAGCAGGTGGCAGTGGCTGAAGAGGGTACTGCAGAGTCATGTGCACTCACAGAAGGGGCAGCAGAAGATAGAGAGAGCACAGACTACATGGAGGCACAAGATGTGAGCACCTGAAGGAGCACAGGGCCATGGTACTGGCACCGCTGAATGGAGGCAGTGACAGTGTCAAGAGGTCCATGCAGTTTAGATGCATGAGAGTGGGGCAGCCTTTCCTTCTGGCAGCTAGAAACTGCAGCCCTTCTGGCTCTGGGCCCCGCCCTGCCTGTCTGAGTAAACAGTGAAGTGCCTGAAGTAGCATTCCATCTCCTAGTAACTCCACCCAGGCTGTGTGAGCTCGAACCCAAAACACAGAAAGCAGCAACAGCTGCACTTCTGGCACAGGGTTGTGTGTGTGCTTTTCCTGCAGTGACCAGCAGGGCTCGCACTCACTTCATGAAAACCTGGGGCAGTGGCAGTGGTTGGGGACAGAGTCCTGGAGCAGCAGGCAGGTGATGGGGGAAGCAGGGAGGAGAGAGGGAGGGAGGGAGGGAGAGAGAGAGAGAGAGAGAGAGAGAGAGAGAGAGAGAGAGAGAGAGAGAGAGAGAGAGAGAGAGAGAGAGAGAGAGAGAGAGAGAGATTAGGAGATTAGGGAAGTAGTAGAGGGGTAGAGAAGTAGAGGCCAGTCATGAGCACTTGGAGAGAGTGTGAAAAAGGGATGAGAGGACAGAGAGGGAACAGGAAGGCAAAAGCAAGAAAAAAGCAAGAGAGAGAGGAAGGGGCAAGTAGTCCTTTTATAGTGTCAGGCATACCTAACTGTTGACAAGTAACTGTGGGGCAGAACTTAGACAAAATTCTAACAGGTATTGTGAATAAGAACTGGGAGTCCCAGTAAGTAGGGACAAGGCAGCAAAGACCAACCCATTAAGTGTGGAAATTAATGGTATTAAAAATGTTCATACCATCGTCTCTAGAAGGGAATTTAATAACAAAGTATAACTGTGCAGCCAGGCTAGATGTCCTGGTGGTCACGTGGACAACCAGGATCTTCGATGCGTCCCAGACTTTCCAAGAAAAGCAGCCCAGCTGAGCTTAGGTATTTGCTCTATGGCTGCATGAGCCCAAGGGAAGGGTCATGAAACCACTTTTGAGAGGCTGTGGTCACCCAGGGATTAGAGTCCTAGAAACCTCAGGTGACAAAACATGTTGGAGAGGATGTAGAAAAAGAGGAACACTCCTCCATTGGTGGTGAGATTACTAATTGGTACAACCACTCTGGAAATCAGTCTGGTGGTTCCTCAGAAAATTGGACATAATACTACCTGAGGACCCAGCTATACCACTTCTTAGCATATACCCAGAAGATGCTCTAACATGTAATAAAGACATATGTTCACTATGTTCATAGCAGCTTTATTTGTGATAGCCAGAAGCTGGAAACAATCCAGATGTCCCACAAAGAAGAATGGATACAGAAAATGTTGTTCATTTACACAATGGAATACTACTCAGCTAATAAAAATGAGGACATCCTAAGTTTTGCAGGCAAGTGGTTAGAAATAGAAAATGTCATCCTGAGTGAGGTAACTCAGACCCAAAAGGACATGCATGGTATGTAGTCACTAATAAGTGGATATTAGCCAAAAAAAAAAAAAAGTGACAAATACCCAAGATACAGTACACAGAACTCAAAAAGGTCAAAAAGCTGAAGGACCCAAATGAGGATGTGTCGGTCTTACTTGGGAGGGAAAAGAAAGCAATCACAAGCAGGAAGGGAGGGATGGTCCTGAGAGGGAAATTAGATGGGTGGGAGGAGTGGAGGGGTAGAGAGGGGAACCTGATCTGGTATTGGGTGAGGGAAAATGACTGAAGCCCTGAGGGCCAGCAGAAAGAATGGAAGCAGGCAACCTCGGGATCTAGGATATTAATGGAATCTTCCAGGATGCACCAGAAACCTGGGAGGCGAGAGACTCTCAGGACTCCAAGGGAGGGACCTTTCATGAAATGCCTGACAGTAGGGAGAGGGAACTTATAGAACCTATCTCCAGCAGGAAGACAGGGCATCAAATGAGAGAGAGGGAGGCCATCTCACAGTCACAACTCCAATCCATAATTGTTCCTTTTTGAAAGAATTACTGGGATAGAAATGAAGAGAAGCCTGAGGAAAAGAAGGTCCACTGACCAGCCCAAAGTGGGATCTAGCCCAAGGGGTGGTCCCAAGACCTGACACTTTTACTGAGGCTATGGGGAGCTTACAAAAAGGAACCTAGCATGACTGCACTCAGGAAGACCCAACAACCAACTGAAAGAGTCAGATGCAGATATCTGCATGTAACCAATGAACAGCTGAACCCTGTTGTTGCATTAGGGAAGGCTGAAAGAAGCTGAGGAGACGGGCTATCCCGTAGGAGGACCAGCAGTCTCAATTAATCTGGACCCCCGAGATGTCTCAAATACTGGACCAACAAACTGGAACCATACACCAGCTGATATGACTCCCCCAACACACATACAGTAGAGGACTGCAGGGTCTGTGTTCAGTCAGAGATGAAGCCCCTAACTCTCAAGTGACTGGAGGCCCCAGGGAGTTTAAAGGTTATATGCGGTGTGGGTGGGAGCATCCACGTGGAGACATGGGTGTGGGGAGGAGGTATGGGATGTGGAAGAGTCAGAGGGTGGACTTGGGGGGATAAAATATGAAGTGTAAAATATAAATAAATACTTTTTTAAAAAAGAAAAGTTAAAAAAAAAAAAACAGACTGAATATTTCCATCCTCAAGGGCAGCACAGGGGTGTCTCTGAGCTCAAATACTATCTCCTGCAACCATGGGGATGTTTACTTTCAACAGTGGGAATAGGGGAGTTACTGGTGCTCTGAAGTTTGGGCCATCAATCAAGTTATGGCATGTGGTAGCAAGGGAGATGTGAATCTGCAGTTTCTAAATCCAAGTCACAGCACCAAATGTCTTGTTTTATTAAAATGAAGAGAGAAGGACTATGTTTGGTGGATATATAGTCAGGTGTGGGGAAAGGGGGTGCCTCAGGTGGCCCATGCTGTGGCATCCCTTCCCCCTGAGGGACCAGCCAAATGTGTTTTATAAAAAGATAGGGGGTGAAGGAATAGGTTTGGTGGATGTGTAGTCAGGTGTGGGGAAAGGTGGGTGCCTTCACAGGCCTACGATGAGGCATTCCTTCTCCCTGAGGGACCAGCCACATGATGGGATGGTATAGTATAGAGTAGAGTTTATTCAGGGCATGGGGAGGGTATTTGAGAGGGTAGTAGAGACAGAGAAAGGCAGAGATACAGAGCAGTGAAGTAGAGGCTGGCCATGAGCATGAAGAGAGAGAGGTGGGAAAGGAAAAGTTGACAGAGTGACAGCAAGAAGGCAAGAGAGAGGGGACAGGGCAAACAGCCCCTTTTATAATGAGTCAGGCATACCTGGCTGTTGCCAGGTAACTGTGGGCAAAGCTAAGACAAAATGCTAGCACAGAATCCTGGGGTGTAAAAAGGAGATTGGAGTTTATGCACATATATGAGTAACATCTTGGCGCCTGGTTTAGCACAGTGGATCAGTGGCATTAATTTTGGACCTCCATGGGAAAGAAATTCTCTTGTCCATCCTATACTTTCACTTTAGCTGCAGGTGACACTGACATTCTCAGAGATTCCCTGTTTTGCAAGCTGTTAGCTTAGCTGGGTGGGCTGTGCCCTGAGGGTACCCCTTATTTCATTCCATTTTCCATCAGGTCTTTCTTTAGATTTCTCATCTCTTTCATTTCAGGCCTATTGGAAACATTAAATTTCCTGGATCAGTTTTTCTCCTCAAACTGTACATTTTCCCCACTTGCTTTTTCATTTTAAATCTACACAAGAGGGATTGCTAATGAACATAAGAGAAAATATTAGGCTGTCTTGAAATTTTCTTTACCAAGGAAATTAGTCCATAACTTCAATTTAACCTTAGACAATTCCTTAGAATTTCTTAGATCAAAAAGCAACCACATTCTTCACCAAAAATTCACAATAATAATTTCTGGCAGAGTGGCTAATAATTTGGCTCTGCTCTGAAATCTCTTATATCCATATTGTTCTCAGGATGTCTGTCTTCCAAGATCCTATAACAATGGCCTGTTAAGCCACTTATAGTGTTCAACTGCTTTCCTAATCCAAAGTCCCAAAGCCTTCCACATTTGTCAAAACCCACACACATGGAGACAGACAGACAGACACACACGTGCACGCACACGCGCGCGCACACACACACACACACACACAGTTTTCAGACATCCACAGTAATAACACATTCCCAGGTACAAAGTTATATCTCAGCTCATTTTCTATTCCATAATAGGATATAGTGACTAAGGTAACTTTAGAAAAAGTGGTTAATTTAGGTTTATGATTTCAGAGCTTTACAGTTCGTGATGTAGAGTTAAGAGCTTACATCATGATTCACATGATCCACAACCTTGAAGCAGAGAGAAAGAGGTACACTATTAATGTCACAAGTCTGAAATATCAACACCCCCCCGAGAGATAAATGTCCTTTCACAATGCTAATATAACCTCCTAAACTTTCCTAAACAGTTCCCCAAATTGGGGACCAAGCCTTCCAATATATTAGCTTATGGCAGCCACTCTCATTCTAACCAACACACTGAAATACACAAATTTTGGTAACCCAAATTCTCTGTTGCAACATGAAAAAAGTTTCATGCAGTTATAATGTCAGCAAATTTCTTATGTTAAGTCATAAATGAAGAGACTTTTCAAATATGTTGGTGGATATGTCATGTAGGTTGGTTATAACAGAGCAGGTAAAGCACTGCCAGAAGTCGTG
Source organism: Mus minutoides (assembly GCA_902729485.2). NCBI lineage: Eukaryota > Metazoa > Chordata > Mammalia > Rodentia > Muridae > Mus > Mus minutoides. The sequence continues at coordinate 715,108 of LR749502.1, forward strand.
AATACTTCCTGGCAACATTTGTGAACACTAAGCATTTATTTAACATTTTAAGGATTTTTCACTGGATATTATATCTTATATAGATGTAAGCAATGAATGGCTATTTAAGAGGTTAAAAATTAGACAAAGTGATTGGGTTACCTCACTCAGGATGATACCCTCCATATCCATCCATTTTCCTAGGAATTTCATAAATTCATTGTTTTTAATAGCTGAGTAGTACTCCGTTGTGTAAATGTACCACATTTTCTGTATCCATATTGCAATTGCTGTTTGGTTACAACATCAGTAATTTGGAGAGGTTGGAATTCTGTAGGTCCAGAGTATAATTAGAATTTATCTTTGGCTAATTTTTTTTCAAATTTTTTATTAAATATTTTCTTCATTTACATTTCAAATGCTATCCCGAAAGTCCCTTATACTCTTCCTCCGCCCTGCTCCCCAACCTACCCACTCCTGCTTCCTGGCCCTGGCATTCCCCTGTACTGGGGTATATAATCTTTGCAAGACCAAGGGCCTCTTCTCCCAATGATGGACAATTAGGCCATCTTCTGCTACACATGCAGCTTGAGACACAAGCTCTGGGAGTACTGGTTAGTTCATATCATTATTCCTCCTATAGGGTTGCAGACCCTGTCAGCTCCTTGGGTACTTTCTCTAGCTTCTCCATTGGGGGCCCTGTGTTCCATCCAAGAGATGACTGTGAGCATTCACTTCTGTATTGCCAGGCACTGGCATAGCCTCACAAGAGACAGCTATATCAGTGTCCTGTCAGCAAAATCTTGCTGGCATATGCAATAGTGTCTGCGTTTGATGGTTGATTATGGTATGGATCCCTGGATGGAGCAGTCTCTGCATGGTCCTTCCTTCTGTCTCAGCTCCAAACTGTGTCTCTGTAACTCCTTCATGGGTATTTTGTTCCCCATTCTAAGGAGGGACAAAGGATCCACACTTTGGGCTTCCTTCATGATTTTCATGTGTTTTGAAAATTGTATCTTGTGTATTCTAAGTTTCTGAGCTAATATCCACTTATCAGTGAGTGCATATCATGTGAGTTCTTTTGTGATTGGGTTACCTCACTCAGGATGATACCCCTCCAGATGCATCCATTTGCCTAAGAATTTCATAAATTCATTGTTTTTAATAGCTGAGTAGCACTCCATTGTGTAAATGTACCACATTTTCTGTATCCATTCCTCTGTTGAGGGACATTTGGGTTCTTCTCTGTTCCTCTCATCTATCCAAGTCCCTTCATCTGCCTCTTTCCTCCCTAGAAGGCCTCATTCCACTCTCACGTCACATGTCCTCTATTACTACTTTGCCTCCTCCCTCCAGTTTCTTAAGACTTCTATTTTCCTTTCATGGCTGCCTTTTATATCACATATACATACATATACACACATGATCAAAATCAAAATAACTTATCAACATAAGAATTATAATATTTAGTATGTATTTTTCGAAGTCTGAAATACTTGGTTCTATAGAATATGGAAACAGTAATCAGATGCAAAAAAAAAAAAAAAACATATGGCTGCTCTTTAACTGTATGTATGCTGTTGGATGAGCACCTCTTCTGTTCTTGACAGGGAGTGCTAAACTTTTCTTTTTTGTACTATATAGGTTTATAATTCTTTGGTGATACACTCTGACAATGCTAAGAGAATCCCTTATGGAGCAATGCAGAGAAAAGTATAATCATTTATTGATCAGATTCAGATCAAGGCTCAGGACTAAACAAACATTCACATTAATTGATCAGAAAAATTAAATCATGCATACGCAATAGAAGAAAGGAAATTTAAAAAGAAGCAACAAAAGCCAATGTTGATGAAGTCAGAAATTAAAGAGATAAAATGATAAAAATCAGGTTTATGAAACTTAAACCCTTACCAGACAGGCAAGATTGAAGACCATTCAGGAAACAAAAAAAGAAAGCAAGGAATGTCACTATAAAACCTATTGCCATGAGCAGGATACATTTGAATATAGCATTCAAATGGTTTTGAGGCTTTTTGTGTATGAGGCTATACACTATTTGGTGTGGCTCTGGGTATGTTGGGTCTGTGATGCCACTTGTTTCTGCCTCCACACTCCCTCCCTTTCCTTTTTTTTTTTTTTTTGGTTTTTCGAGACAGGGTTTCTCTGTATAGCCCTGGCTGTCCTGGAATTCACTTTGTAGACCAGGCTGGCCTCCAACTCAGAAATCTGCCTGCCTCTGCCTCTCAGTGTTGGGATTAAAGGAGTGCGCCACTGACTTTCTTTACAGATTGTTTACCCTTGATAGGAGGTGCAAAGCCTTTTGGGGTTCTTCCCATTGGGGTGGTGGTGAGCTTATGCCAGGCTTAGGACTAAATAAAGTCATTCAGTTTCTCCAAGTTCTTTTGCCCTGGCCTTCAACATGGGCTTCTCTGTGCTGTTTTCACCTTTATGGTGATGAGTTGCAATTAAGTATTTTCATTCAGTAAAGAAAATAGGGTATTCTATGACTTCAGGTACTCAGATATGAACACTTTCTTTGGAAACAGGGCCTGGTATGTTAAATGGTAATTTCTGCTCACTCTTCTGCAGGAATTAGCTTGGGTTTTTCTATATTCTTTCCTATCAGAAGAAAAAGGGGAATCTAGAGCAAATCTCGGGAAAGTGTCCTGAGATTATCCTCCAGTGTTACTATGTCTCATATCTCTCCTTACTGAGATTCAAATATAGGTCCTTGGCGAAGTGAGATTCCCTGCCTATTATCATTGCATCCTGAGATTACATACCCTGTAGAGTAATGTATGCCTGGAGTTCCATTGTCTTCAACCGACTCTCCTACTTGTCTATAGAAGTTTGCCATATGCAGTGGGACAGCCTCAGTCTTCCCTCTAAGACAACTATTCTCACCCTGTGGGTTGTGACCCCTTAGGGGATCATATATTAGATATCTCGCATATAATATTTTTACATTATGATTCATAATGATAGCAAAATTTCAGTTATGAAGTAGCAATGAAAATAACTTTATGGTTTGGGGTCATTTCAGCAGGAGGAAATGTATTAAAGAATTGCAGCATTAGGTTGATAATGCCACCCTAAGGCATGTCAGAAAGGCTGCCTTTTGGTTGGCTTCAGCTCATACATGCTTGTATCAGTGAAATGGATTTCTTAGGACCTTCTATGCTCAAACTAAACAGAAGGCAATATTATTTGGGAGTAGTAACCCAACAAGGTTCTTTTATGAGGAATACATGGGACCTCATAGTCTAAACAATTACAGTGTGGGTCAACATAAAAAAATCATACCAGGATTCCTTTTAAGACATAATAAAGTTAAACCTGTGACACTACAATATTCAGAAAAATTGTACAGAAAGAAAATTGAATGACCTTGAGAAGGAGGCCAGCTGATAAAGGAATGTTTTCTTAAGAAAGAGTTATAATGTAATTGTACCTTTTAATTTTTCCAGCAAAATATAAATAATCTATGTATTATGAAATATATGTAATATTACTTAATGTCTCTGATATATAAATATACTCATGGCATATACTATTTATACACTATATACTATAAATTATATATTACTATATTATATACATTTATATATAATAAATATATTCTACATAGTATTTAATATATTATAATTATATTTATAAATATATAATAGTATATAATATATATACATATTTCATATTATATATCAAATATATAAATGTATATAAATAAATATATAATATAGTTGCTACATTATATATAAAATATATAAGCTATATAGTATATAATATGCTTATATTTTATATAATAAGCATATATTTTATATATACTTATATATTGGTTTATATAATATATTGTACATATATATTATATGCTGTATTTTATATACTATGTTATATTATATTACATATAATTATATGTGATTATATTTAATATGTATTACATATTCATATATTATAGTTGGATGGGATTGCAAACTGGTATAACTTCTCTGCAAATCAATCTGGAGGTTCCTCAGAAAATTGGAAGTAGATCTACCTGAAAACCCAGTTATACCACTCTTGGGACTATACCCAGAAGATGCCCCACCATGCCACAGAGACACATGTTTCACTATGTTCATAGAAGCCTTATTTGTGATAGCAGGAAGCCGGAAGCAATCTAGATTTCACACCACAGAAGAATGGATACAGAAAATGTGGCTCATTTACACAATGGAATACTACTCAGCTATTAAAAATGAGGACATCCTGAGTTTTGCAGGCAAATGGATAGAACTAGAAAATATCCTGAGTGAAGTAACTCAGACCCCAAAGGACATGCATGGTATGTAGTCACTAATAAGTGGATATTAGCCAAAAAAAAAAAAAAAATAAGTGGCAAATATCCAAGATACAGCCCACAGAACACAAAAAGCTCAACAAGCTGAAGTGCCCAACTGAAGATGCCTCAGTCCCACTTGGGAGGGAGAAGAAAGCAATCAATCACAAGTGGGGAAGGAGGGAGACACCTGGGAGGGAAAGTAGATGGCCTATGGGGGTTGGGAGGTGGAGAGGGGAACCTGATCTGGTATTGGGTGAGGGAAAAGGTCTGAAGCCCTAAGGAGGGCCTGCAGAAAGAATAACAGGCATCCTCAGGAAATAAGAGGTTGAGGAGATAGCCCCCACCCCACCCCCCAGAATGCACCAGAGACCTGGGAGGTGAGAAAAATTCAGGACTCACGGGGAAGGACCATTGATGAAATGTTCAATAGTAGGGAGAGGGAATTTATAGAACCTACCTCCAGCAGGAAGACAGGACATCAAGTGAGAGATGGAGTTGCCATCCCACATTCACAACTTTGACCTATAATTGTTTGTTCCTGTCTGAAAGAATTACAGGGATAAAAATGGAGAGGAGCCTAAGAAAAGAAGGTCCAGCAACAGGCCCAAAGTAGGATCTAGCCAAAGGGGAGGTCCCAGGGCTTGACACTATTACTGAGGCTATGAAGTACTCACAAAAAGGGACCTATCATGACTGCTCTCTGAAAGACCCAACAAGCAGCTGAAAGAGTCAGATGCAGATATTTGTACCCAACCAATGGACAGAAACAGTTGACACCTGTTGTTGAATTAGGAAAGGCTGAAAGAAGCTGAGGAGAAGGGTGATTCTGTAGGAGGACCAGCAGTCTCAAGTAGTCTGGACCCCCGAGATCTCTCAAACACTGGACTACTAAACAGACAGCATACACCAGCTGATATGAGGCCCCCAACACACATACAGTAGAGAAATTCCGGGTCTGTTTTCAATCAGAGATGATGCACCTAACTCTCAAGAGATTGGAGGCCCCAGAGAATTTAAAGGTCAGGCAGTGTGGGGATTGGGGTATCCACGTGGAGATGGGTTGGGGTGGGGAGGAAGTATGGGATGTGGAGCAGTTGGAAGGTGAATGGGGGTGGGGAGAATGGAATATGGAGCATAAAAAATAAATTAAAAATTAAATTGGATTTTTAAAATATTAATATACTGTACATAAATATATAAGCTACACAGTATATAATATACTTATATATTACATATAATATGCGTATATATGATATGTACTTATATATTATTTGATATATAATATATATTTCAATATATAATATGGTGTATTTCATATATTATATATAATTATATATGCCATCATATATAATGTATATTATATATTCATATATTATAATGCTATGTATTATCATTATCATTATTATTATTTTGATTTTTTTCAAACATTTATTTTGCATAAGTGTACCTTGTTTCATCCATTCTTTTTTAGAATAAGCTTCTCCAAGAACTAGGAAAAACATTTGCATATTTTACTATTTTTATACCTATTTAATCCAGATGAGAAAAATGGCACTATTTTAATATATATTAAAACAACAAGACCTATGTATATTAAATGAGCAGCAGTTAGTAGTCACTGAAGTTAAGACATTCATTTCTTGGTTTCTTTTCTGATAGAAGTGAATTGAACTCCACTGGGGAATTTAAAACCCACTTCTCTGGGCTGGTTTCACCAACCCTTTACTTGCTTCACTTCTTGGCATTTGAAATAATCATTTTCTCTTTTACTTGCTGATTGTTACTAAATATATTACTTGAATTGATCCCTTCCTCTTTCACTGGGGCTACTAATTTCTCTTGAGCCTCCTGGTCCCTCAGATCTGTTTTTTTTTTTTTTTTTTTTTTCCAATTTTTATTAGATATTTTCTTCATTTACATTTCAAATGCTATCCCAAAAGTCCCCTAAACCCTCCCCCATTCCTCACCCTCCTCCCCTACCCACCCACTCCCACATCTTGGCCCTGGTGTTCCCCTGTACTGGGGCATATAAAGTTTGCATAACCAAGGGGCCTCTCTTCCCAATGATGGCCAACTAGGCCATCTTCTGCTACATACGCAGCTAGAGACATGAGCTCTGGGGGTACTAGTTAGTCCATATTGTTCTTCCACCTATAGGGTTGGAGATCCCTTCAGCTCCTTGGGTACTTTCTCTAGCTCCTCCCTTGGGAACCCTGTGTTCCATCTAATAGCTCTGTTTCACCTAATAGTTTTTCAAGACAGGGTTTCTCTGTATAGCCCGGGCTGTCCTGGAACTCACTTTGTAGCCCAGGCTGGCCTTGAACTCAGAAATCTGCCTGCCTCTGCCTCCTGAGTGCTGGGATTAAAGGTGCGTGCCACCATACCCGGCTGTTATGTAATATTATTAATATATAATAAAATATAAAGTATAATATATAATATATATTGTATTATAGATATAATTATATGATATAAATCTATATATGTATATATGTTACATATAAATAAATAAGCTAAACATATTATATATAATGTATAATACAATATTCAACATATCATATATTATATATTTTAATATATAATTTTAATATTTGTAAATAATACGTATCAATGTTATATAATTAATACATTAACATATTAATTATATGAATATATTACATGTATTTCCTCCTGCTCAGGTAGTAGAGAGTGAATGTTTTAATGGGTTTACTAGAATATCTATAACTGTTAATTTTGTCCAAAAGAAGTAACTACTGTAGATTTTGTGATAGTAACTTTCTTTCTATCTCTTAGGCTTCTAAGAGCAGATTTTCCATGAAATTCACGCATTCTTCTTTTTAATTTAATTTAACCTGTGTTCAAAGTGACCACTCTTTTGTTTACCTGAATCTTTCATCACATGCACTGTGAAAGCAACTCACAGGGAGGGTGAAATAGTCTTTCTGGCCTCCAGAGGAGGCAAACAAGAGCAACAGGCAAGAGAAATGTGCATACAGAACATTGGTCTCCACCCAGCACTGTCACTACCTAGGAATGAGAAGAATTCCCAAGGCTGGGAGCTGTGGTGCTATTCCTGCAGGAAGTGATAAAGCCTATTCAAAGGGGCTGCTGGAATTTGTGTCCTGCATTTAAGGGCCCACTTCAGTTGCTTAGTGAGGAAAATCATAGCAAAAGGTAGACAATTGTTACTTTTACTAGAATTTCATTCCAGCCCCTTCTACCCTGGAGTCATGCTGCTCACCCTGTTTGCCAGGATCTATCAAGAGAAAATGTAGCCAGTGGGGGCACAATGCAGCTAAGCAGCAGCAGTGAAATGTCTGGAATAAAACTCACTAAATCCTTTTTTGAACACATGTCATATTTGGTAAAAGGAAACTCCTACAGTGTGAGTCCAGGATCAGCTTCTCATTTCCATCCCTCCAAGAGGTTTTTCTAGTCAAAGCATTACCTTTAATAGTTCACCAGCTACCTAAAGTGAGTACACTTAGAGAGAGAAAAATTACAATGGTGAGAACTGAACTAAACTGGTATCTTAGGGTCCAGGCAATGGATCAGAAGCTAAAAGTGCTAGCTTCTCTAGCCTGACATTTGGAACTATATCCCTCCCAAACCACAGAGAGAGTGAGGTTCAGCTGGGTGCAACTGAAATCCTAGCACTCCTTTATCAAGATGGGAGGTAGAGGAAGGGGAACTGATCACTGTCTCTCAGGACAGCTAACGCAGACTTAAAATACAGCAGCAGACACGTGTCCTGCTTCAACGTGATGGTAGGCAAGAAGCAATGTGCAAACTGTCCTCTGCGCCCATAAGTGTACTGTGGCATGCACATATTGATCTCACACTGATATATAAACACAGTTATTTTCAAGGTTATTTTTTTTTTCTTTTTTTTTCTTTTTTTTTTTTTTTTTTTTTTTTTTTTTTTTTTTTTTTTTTTTTTTTTTTTTTTTTTTTTTTTTTTTTTTTTTTTTTTTTTTTTTGTTTTGTTTTGGGTTTTTTTGTTGTTTTTTTTTTCCAACTTTTCAAATGCTATCCCAAAAGTCCCCTATGCCATCCCACCACCCTGCTCCCCTACCCACCCACTCCTACTTCTTGGCCCTGGGGTTCCCCTGTACCCCATATAAAGTTTGCAAGACCAAGGGGTCTCTTCTCCCAATGATGGCCAACTAGGCCATCTTCTGCTACATATGCAGCTTGAGACACTAACTCTGGGGGTACTGATTAGTTCATATTGTTCCACCTATAGGGTTACAGACCCTTCAGCTCCTTGGGTACTTTCTCTAGCTCCTCCATTGGGGGCCCTGTGTTCCATCCAATAGATGACTGTGAGCATCCACTTATGTATTTGCCAGGCACTGGCATAGCTTCACAGGAGACAGCTATATCAGTGTCCTGTCAGCAAAATCTTGCTGGCATATGCAATTGTGTCTGCATTTGGTGGCTGATTATGGGATGGATCCCCAGCTGGGTAGTCTCTGGATAGTCCATCTTTTTGTCTTAACTCAAAACTTTGTCTCTGTAACTCCTTCCATGGGTATTATATTCCCTATTCTAGAGAGGAATGAAGTATTCATGAGTTGGTTAATTTTACCCAGGGCTAGAAACCTCAGCCATCCAGCGCACTTCCTGGTCTTTTAATCAGTGCTGTTTTGTTTAGAGTACTCATAGGCTCACAAAAATTCTTACTCCAGTTCTTGCCCTCCCTAGGAATCAAGGACATAAATACTCCACTCACTTACATGCAAACAAAATACTCATAAGCCTAAGAAACATTTAAAGTAATCTTAATACTTATCTTTGTCTTTGCTGCCAAGGAGATGAAAAAAAAAAAAAAAAAAGCCCTGTGTAGGAGTTCTAAGCCTCACTTTCCTATGATTGACCCATATGTGTTAGGAACCTCTTGTAGAATACAGCAGTAAACCTTGATTCCCTGAGATGTGTTAAGCAGTAACTCCTATTCATGCCCCAGAACAAGACAAGATTCTTCTCTGAATATTTAGGGTTTTTGTTTGTTTGTTTGTTTGTTTGTTTTTGTTTGTTTGTTTGTTTTGTGTGTGTGTGTGTGTGTGAGAGAGAGAGAGAGAGAGAGAGAGAGAGAGAGAGAGAGAGAGAGAGAGAGAGAGAGAGAGAGAGAGATAGGGCTACAACCTTCCTGACTACATGTAAAATCCAAGTTTTTCACCACTGAGTGATGCTCCCAGGCTGGTTACTCTCTTCTGAAGTCCACTGAAAAAGGACTGCTTAGAATTTTTCCTTCTCTCAGCCCTAACTCAGTCCTACCTCCCAAGGGCCTGGCCTTAGCTAACTTGCAGTTTAATTACAAGTACCTCCCAAGACAGTCTCACATGCTGTTTTCCTTTAAGGCACAGACTGACACAGGACTTCTCAGGAATGCCTGCCCTCCAAAGTCTTTCTGTACTAGGTCTTGTGATCTAAAGGGACTTCTCATGGACTGGCTTCTGCTATGAACCATTTATACAAGGGTAGAAAGGGACCTGGCTTTCCCTACATCCCACTGATAACACAGGACTTTGCAAAGATAAGGTCCTCAGAGAAGGCTTTGGGAAGAGATTCCCTCTAGTTTACTTTAGTTAATTTTAATTAGTTAACCAGAATAAGAGACTAAACATAGATACACAGCAAAGTTTTCATTTTATTCTGTTCTTTATGTTAATGCTAGTGTGGTTTCTGTTGTCCAGGAAATTCCAACATTAATGGTATCATATTGTGTGACATATTACAAATTAGAAGACATTCTTGTTTGTTTTTAAGATAACAAAGTTCTCCTGACCTAAATCAACACAGGCATTATTGATGTCATTTTTAATCTTAAAATTCTCAAGTAAATGAGTCTTAAAGTAAAAGTTAACAACATTCTAAATTAATGATACTAATTATGATACTAATTCACCCAAACAGAACAGTAAGAAAGGAATGGGTTACACTCTCTTTCCAATAGCTCTCATTTGGGGGTCTATCGCTTATTTTACTGTTCTGCCTGACCATAAATTGCTAGTGCACTATAGGTTGTACTGGTCAGAGCAGTCATATCTGCTGGGCTTTTTTAGCCTAGGCCCTCTCTTGCTCTTCCCTCAAAGCCTCTGCATACTTCTCAGGGTAGGATCTGGGATCCTGCCTAACGATGCTGGCATAAAACTCCAGGATTTTCATCTTGGTGGTTTCGGCATAAGCTCTTGGGCCCCACAGAAACTCAAAACAAGGAGGAATGCTGTTGGGCACCTGCCTGTATTCCACATATTCTTCCTCTACAAAATTTTCAGTGATAAGATTCCTGGGCTCTCCAAATATGAAATGATTCATTCCAGCCTGCATCCCTAGGATACTCATTGCATGCCAGAATACATCCTCCCTGACACAATTGTTCTCTATAAAGATGACACCTAGGACAAGTATAACCAGACCTGTCTTGGGTACACCTATAACTCCATGAAGCATCCCATCATAGGTGATTCCCAGAGCAGGGTGTAGGAAATAGGAGTGGACAAATGGATCCACTTCCAACATGTCAACACCAAAAATCAGCTTCATGCATTCAGCAGCCTTACTAAAGATCACAGAGTAGTGCTCCTCATAACCTCCCATGGTCTTGACAATCATCTCTTCCTTATTTGTTAATTCCATCCTTCTAAACTTGACAAGCAGGAATCTCACCAAATTAATTATCTTTCCATTTAGTCCATCCTGGGCGGGGAACTCAGTACCAGGCACCCCAGCTAGAGGATTGTCAGAAGATGCCCCTGAAATAGAACCCATGGCAGTGGGAGGAGAGGGGGCTCTCTGAGAACTTTGGGGAGAACTAGGTGTTCCTCCAGCAGGCACATCCCCTGGGGCGGTGGCAATGGCTTCCACCTCCCCTGCCTCAGCTATGGGGTCCTGGGCACTCCCGGGGTCCCTTTCTTCGATTTGGGCCTCAGGGATGTCCTGTAGGTTGAAGCTCTGGTTGTTCTCAGTAGGTTCCATCTTGAGTTTCCTAGGAAAGAGTAGGCAGGACACCATACAGGTCACAGGGATGAAGACTCACAAACTTAAGGAAGAAAGAAAAATGTGAGGGGACTCTATCCAGGGGTAGCTCCCCAAAAAGCCTGTTACAGGAATTTGCTTGGGTGGTACTCTCAGGCCAAAGGACCATAGTACTGTGTGCATCCCTAAAAACCTGAAAGAGGGAAAGACATAGCTTCTCCAGGCACATCCCTCTTCTCCTGAGGCAAATGCCAAGTAGTTCTGTGACTCTGAGATATAATCAAAAGAAGTGAGGGTGCCTCTCCTCCTTATATTTGGTCCAGAACAAGTCAGTATGATGACATTTTGCTAGGATATATCAGCCTGATCCAGGATAGATGTAAAAGAAGAGGTTGTTCCATAGGACCCCGCATATCCCATATTCCTTAAGACAAGGGTTTATGCTTTGTGAGACAAGGGGAACAGGTGAGTGAAGGGAATCCATCCAAAGTGCCTAGGTTATCCCACTACTGGCAGGAGGTCAGGGAAGTTCTGAGTCTTTTTATTGGCTGATAGGACTCCCTTGGCTCTTACCTTCCTACCAATGCACTAGATCCTTCCCGTGATGACTTGCGTCAAGTTCTTCGGCTCCTTTAGACTAATGCCTGCAAATAAGACACAGAGTTCAGACTGACATCCTTGCAAAAGACTGCTGTAGAGAAAATAGTTCAGGGAAGACTTTTTTGGGGGACCCATGTCTATGCTCTAGGCTGGTATTTCATCCAATTATCCTCTGATATCCTTACCTGGAATTTGCCTGGTCCTGGAAACCCTGTAGTTAACCGAAGTCTCCCACTCTGAACACATTACTCACCTCCTTGAGATCCTTAAAGCTCTCAGGAGAAGTCAGCCTGTGACATGTCTCATCTACCTCTGTGTGAGATCTCCAGTGATGACCACATACATGATCTGGGGTCATCTCTGCTAGATATGGGTTCCCAAAGTCCACCTGAATTTCATCTCACCTATCCTTGACATTTCTCCTTTACCCCTGACCTTATTTCCTCCAAACTCTCATATCCTGCCAGAGACAGTTTAAGTAAACAAGCCACTTAAGGCCCCTAAGCTATGACTCCAGGACATATGCAGTCTGCAAAATATGTTCCCTTGATTTCAGATATAGTCCTCACAGGAGGTCCAGCTACTAAACACTTCTGTTCTCTATATGTAGCTTCATCCTCTGAAGTGGTATTAATCCTAGGACCAAGTACATCTTTTCCCAGATAACTCTCACCAGTAGGCATGCAAACAAAAATACAGCCTCAATACTAGCCACCCATCCAGTGCTCTCCAGGCATCAGAACTGATCCATGCAGACTCTAGTTCAGTTCCCTGTTAGAGTAGATGTAGGATCTCTTCAAATCTATACCTTTCAGTATGGTTGCTCACCTGGATTGTTGGAAGAGCCTAGACAATTCTCTCTGGTAGCTCTGCCTGCTGTTTGGTAACCACAGACTGCACAGGCTCACTTTCCTGTGGAGAAGAAAGAAGTGAAGACAAAGTCCATCTCAAGAACCCTAGGGTATTTGTCAAAACAGGCAGAATGAGTTGTATCCTTCTTTTTTTCTAGGGGATTCTGAAGGTTTCCAAGTATGCTTTATAAGGCCTCTGCTGACCTTTAGACCCAGGCCCAGGCCAAACCTGACCCCAACCTAAACCCCTTAACAGGAAATTAGAGGTGACATCTTTGCTCCAAAATCTTACACAGAACCAGTGTGGACTGTGGAGGACTCATTCTTGCAAGTGAGAAATATGTCATACTCTGAGAACCAGGAATATTGATCGACATATGGCTTTGAGTTCCCTAAATCCCAAAAGGCAGTTACTGAAGATAGGAGAGGAGCACACTCCCTACAAGTCAACCTTGGTTTGCATCAGCACAGTCAAAATTATACAATGTAGCTTTGTAAAATCCCAGCCTGTCAATCTCTTGACGAGTTTAACTACTGCCAGCACTCATTTTGATGGACAGAAACCTTGGCTCCTCCTCTTTCTGGAGTCTCCCCTATTCATGGAATCAGTAATGAGTATACAAGTATGTAGATATAGCTAATTCCTCCAAGCATACCCCAGTCTAATTATAACTTGAGTTTACTCTAGATCCCTGCTTCTCAACTTTCCTAGTGCTATGATATTTATTTATTTATTTATTTATTTATTTATTTATTTATTTATTATTTACTTGTCTGTGTAGTTTGGATTTGAGTGCTAGGGATTGAACCCCAGGCTTTGGGCATATACACTTTTTTTTTTATTAGATATTTTCTTTATTTACATTTCAAATGCTATCCCAAAGGTTCCCTATCCTCTCCCCCCGACCTGCTCCCCTACCTGCCCACTCCCACTTCTTAGCCCTGGCATTCCCCTGTACTGAGGCATATAAAGTTTTTAAGACCATAGACCCCAAAAGTGAAGTCACTGCCTACTTTAGGGACCTCTAAACACTGCTCTTCTCTATTTGTGTACAGTGAGCACTGTCAAAGATCTTATTAAAACTGGATCCCCATTTGATGCAGCGCCCACCAAAGCGGTACAGCTTTAATATTGTGCGACCCTCAATATGAATTAGAATTTTACCAGTCTGTCTTTAATCCTTGACAAGAGCTTCTTCCTCGTAACCACAAAAATGTGCCTGTATAATTCTCAAGGATTGGCCTGCTGAACAATCACAGGCTACTTGTGCCTACAAGTAGGCCCCATTTGGTAGCATAGAAACCAAAGGGGTTAGACTACCTTATTTGGGGTCCTTCAATCCTGAAAGAGTATTCCGGACTCCACCCTAGACTCTCACCTGGGCTCTGATAGCAGGGCGAGGTCGTCTCCTTCCCAGGAACTACATAAAATGGGTCTGATTCCCCACAAGTCCCCAGAAGTAGAAAGCATTGACAGAGAATTCCACATTCCAGAAACCTCACAAAATGGCTCGATGCCGTTGAAGTCCCCGGATGAAGTCCCCGGAAGTAGAAGGCGCTGACTGTAACTTCTGCCCTTTCTGGACACTCACAAAGTGGCTCTGAGCCTCTGAAGGCCCCAGAAGTAGTAAGAACTGACTGTAATTACCCCCTTCCTTAAAACTTACTAAGTGGCTTTGGGCTTCCAAAGTCGCCAGAAGTTTAAAGCACTGACTAGAATTCCCCGTTCCAGGACACTCACAGAAAAAGGGTGCTGAACCTCTGAAGTCCCTGGATGAAGGAATTACTAACTAGAAACCTCCTTTTGTGGACACTTTGAAAAATGTCTCCGAGATAAGTCCTCAAAGTTCCAGGATGCAGAAGGTTCTAGCAGGAACTACCTCTTCCAGGATATTTACAAAATGACTGAGTCCCCTAAGTCCCTGGATTAAGAAAGCACTAAGTGTACTTACCGCTTCCGAGGACCCCCACAAAAGGGCTTGAGCACCCCAAGTCCCTGGATTCAGAAAGCCCGGAGGGCCAGCTCTGAATTGTGTGTCCGGAGATACAGAGCGTGCGACTTCACTCTTCGGAGAGCTTCCGTAAATGACTCTGAGTTCCCAACCTGCCTGGCTTTAAACGTAGAACACAGGGGAGGGGATCGTTCTCACAAATCAGCATTGAGGAATCTTCTAGCCTCCAGGGACATCACTAAAGGTCGCTGAGTCATACCAGTCCCCGGATGTTGATGCGGAAGTTTGGGTCCCCAAATATTGCCACAACTCCTCCCCGACTTTATGTGAGACCCTCAAAAGGACACAAGGTGTCTTGGTTATTAAGGCTTCTCTAAAACGGTTTCTGACAGCTTCCATCTGAACTCAGAAAGTCACACAGTCCTTTTCTCTCTGAGAAACTGAAAAGGCTCCTGAGAGCAGAATCTCCCCATCCCCTGAGGGAAGGAGAGGAAAGGGATCCTTGCAACAAGTCAGTCCAGTTTAGAGGAGTGCATATCAGACCAGAAGGATGATAGTATCTGTGGTCTCTCTGTCCAGAGTAGAGCTTCAACATTCCACTCTCAGGCCCTCCTCAGCCTCTGCAATTAAACACCCCTTTAGCCCTCCAGGAGTGACAGAAAACAGTGCCTGTTTAGAGAAAATGACAGAAAATAGTGCCTGTTCAGAGTAAGCAGCAACAAAAGTAGAAGGGTCCCATTTTTCTGTTTGTGCCATTGGAATCTAGGTTAAATCTGGACAGGGCAGTGAAATATGTGGGGGAACCTCCTATCCATCGAAGTAAACTTTAAACTTTCACCTACACACTGAAAATATCCCAAGTAACTGCCTCCTGTCTAGAAACTTAACAAAAAACGATCCTTTATCTCCTAAGTCCCGAGATGTGGAAAGGTGGGAAGGAGGCTAATTCCCCATGTTACTAGGACTGAGGCTTTACTCAAATTTAGGACAACTCAAACAATGTTTAGAATATTTTGAAGTCCTCTGATGAGAATGTAGGCACAAAAACAAGTGGCTGTTTCTTCTCAGACACCAGTCACTTTGGTGCAGGACCCTCAGCAGTGATGTTTCTGAATCTGAGACTGTCTTATCTGTGCTGGAGCTTCCACAACCCACCCTCAGTTTTCATTTTTACTCTGAACAGATCCAGGCTCTCTCCACTCTAGGACTCTTGAAAGATGACTCCTATGCACAGAACCCTATGATGTAAAAAGGAAATGGGGGTTTATGCACATATATGGGTAACATCTTGGTGCCAGGCTTACCACAGTGAATCAGTGGCATTAATTGTGGATCCCTGTGTAAAAGAATCTCTCCAGTCCATCCTAGACTCTCACTTTAGCTGTAGGTGACACTGACATTCTCCAATCTAGGAAATTCAAAGCCTGGCTCCTTGCAGACAGAAAGGCTAAATGGGTTATTCAGAGAGGGGAGATCCCAGTTGGTGCCAAGGTTGCCAAAGTGCAATTTCATTATTTGGTGGAACATCTTTAGTCACCCACCAGCTCTCACCTTGACTCTGAAAGGACAGAGTCTTCAGCACATCATGGACCTTAGAGATTGAGGTTCATGACCACTGACTATATAGCTCACAATGAATATGTAGTGGAGATTGCTATGTACCTCTGAACTCATTTGGTGAATAACGGAAAAAATGACTATATCAGATTATTTGAAGTCACTGTATGTGGACTGGGGAAATCCAGTCCATTCTAATCTGTATTCTTGACTTTTGCAATTACCCATGGCCCCTCTGTAGCACATACCTAAAATGATGAACTTTGATGAAAATTCACATTTCTGTGAAACTATAAGACACAAGTCATTGATACCATGTCTGAAAATGTGCCTAAATCTTCCCTGCTTGACTAAAGTTTTGGAACAGAATATTCCCCACTGCATCCACTTAACATATTCCATTCTGTAGCCCACACTGAATTTCAGATATTCACCCTTCCTGATCTTTGCATAAGCTTATTTCCTCTAGAAGGCCTTAGAATTCATTCTCTATTTTGAGCAAAATTTCCTTTAAGAACTTAATAAGGTCTCTTGTTTCCATGATTCAAGTAAGAACTCAACAAGCATAAAAATTTTATGACTATAAAAATTAGTTAGTGTCCTTCTACCTCCATACCCAACAATGCTCTTTTCTTCCATCGTGTTTTCTGAGAGTAAAGGCAATCTTTTTAATAGTGACATCTTGAAAAATCAAATTACAAACTTCCAATATACAATGACACAATATATAATTCTATTCTAAAGTAAAGAATGCAGGCATGAGGAAATATGTGATCAAATCAAAGACAAAACCAAGTAGGAGAAACACCAGGGTTCCTGGACCACTGGCTACAGCTTTAGTTTCACAGATATTAGATGGCTCCTGTCATCCTGCTTTGAAATATTATCCAGACATCTCACTCTTGGGCTGGTTTGTGTGCCATGAGCAGCTATCTTTGACTGATGTTTCATGATTCTGTCATTACAACATTTTGGTGTCTCTACCTCAACCAAGTCTTCACTTTCTCAGCTCCACACAATGGGAAATTATAACTCTGTAAAGACTTCCCAGTTGTTTTCTAGGAACTGAAAAATACCTTAAGCATTTTATTTCTTTTTTTTATTAGATATTTTCTTCATTTATATTTCAAGTGCTATCTCCAAACCCCCCTATATCCTCCACCCACCCTGCTCCCCAACCCACCCACTCCAATTCCTGGCCCTGGCATTCCCCTGTATTGGGGCATATGATCTTCACAAGACCAAGGGACTCTCCTACCATTGATGGTTGACTAGGCCATCCTCTGCTACATATCTACATATGCAACTAGCCTTAAGCTTTTTTTTTTTTTTTTTTTTTTTTTTTTTTAACAGGGTTTACTTGTGTAGCCCTGGCTGTCCTGGAACTCACTTTGTAGACCAGAGACCAGGCTGACCTCTAACTCAGAAATTACCTGCCTCTGCCTCCAGAGTGCTGGGATTAAAGGCATGCAACACCACACCCAGCTGCCTTAAGTTTTTTTTTTTTTTTTTTTTTTTTTTTTTTTTTTTACAAATCGGAATTTAAGCTGGGTGAGGTCTTACACTGAAAATACCTCCCTATTCCAAACCCAGACTAGGAATCTTCTCATTAATGAAGCTAATATTTTCAGCAGTTAGAATCTCTTTCAAGCACCTGTCTTGTGGGCAATATTAAGCTTCCTATAATTCTAAACCATGTATTTTTTACTTCATTTTGCCTCACTTACTCTTCATTTTAGCCATTCATAAGAAGTTTTAGTAATAGTTGTAACAGAATACATTATTTATGCAATTTTGAAACCTATTCCACCAAAAAAAAAAAAAAAAAAAAAAAGACATCATTAGTATGCTCTTTAGTTTCTTTGTGGAACAGCTAGTGTTGCAGGGAAGGGGGATTCCCAGTTGAAGAATTGCCTCCATCACATTGGACTATTGTTATATGGTGGGATACTTTTTAAAAATCATGTAGGAGGGCATAGCCTGAATGATCAAGGTACCATTCCTAGACAACGTGGCCTAGGTTTTGTGAGGAAAGTAGCAAATGAAGTTAGTAAAGCTGTGTCCTCTGCAGTCTCTGCTTAGTTCCTACCTGGACTTTTCTCAGCGACATACTGTGACCTGGAAGTGTGAGACAAATAAACCATTTCGTCTTTGTTTAGTGGTTTTTCACAGTAATGTAGCAACAGAATAGAAACACTACCTTTAAATTTAACCTTTTTCTAAATTTTTATAGCATGGACAGACTGCAGCAGTTTTACTGCCAAAATATACAAATGAATTTTAGACCATTTTCCAATAAAAAGCTTTTACCCCTATGACATCTCATTAGCTAGACCTCTATCACTCACATTATTCTTAACATTACTATCTTCTGGAGACCTACTAGACTGACTCATTAATCTCTTCATAGAACTGATTTTCTAGTCCAAAGTTCCAAAATTGTCCACATTTCTCAAACAAACAACATCTCTAACCCCACCCCACCCCCTTAAAAATACAATTCCAGTCTTCATAGCATTCCTGGTATGCAACTTCTCAATTACTTCTTTTGTTCTTGTACAAAATACCATGACCAAAAATGACTTAAAGAATGCAGGGTGTATTTTGGCTACAGTTTCATAGGGAGAGTTTATAATACCTGGGGAAGCATTACAGTAGGCAGCCAGAACAGGGGAGGCTGAAAGATCACATTTTCAACTGAAAACCTGGAGCAAAGACCCTAACCCTAGTAATGTGCTTTCTCCATTAAGGCCATATGTCTTAAAGACTCTATACCCCAAACTGTGTGTAGTGGCTATTCCTGGTTGTCAACTTGACTATATTTGGAATGAGTTACAATCCAGATTTGGAAGGCTCACCAGTGACCCTAACCTGGAGGCTTGGATATAGAAGTCTCTGATCTGGACCTTGGTATGGAGGTCTTGATAGCATACCGGCTATGGATTCCAGAAGATTAAGACAAATTGGTACCAGCAGAGTGGGGTATTCCTGTGACAACCTGACCATGTTTTGGGGAGGACTGTGGAAGGACTTTGGAACTTTGGGCCAGAAGATCCATTCTGTGTTAAGAGCTCTGTGGGATGTTGTGTAGGAGCTTGGAAGATAATGTTGAGAACAGTGCAGAAGATGGAGGCCTGGCTTGTGAAATTNAAGCATTTTGGAGATGCCAGTACCATGAGATGACCACCAAGAACAGCAGCAGCAATGGAGTACAGGCAGCTGGAGCCTAGAAGATAAGGTGTGTGCTACAAAGGGCATGGCTGGAGAAGTGACCTAAGCCCTTGGAGGAGCCCAGAAGATCGTGAGTTGAATCCCAGACATTGGACAGTTGGAGTTTGATTTGATTTTGTTTTTCATTGTGACTGTGCCCTGATATTTTTCCCTCTTGAAGGAAGTTTTTAAATGAAGCCCACAGTTAAGAGACTTTGAGTTTTAAAGTACTTTTAATCATAAAAAGATATTTTAAAAGGATTGAGCTTTTAATATGTAAAGACTGTGGGACTTTTAAAGTTATTTAAGATCTTGGGGTTGAGTAAGAACTAAGGATTGAGGCTTAATGGTGATGTATTTGTGTCAAGTTGACAAGGGGTCAATTGTACTGGCTAGGTTTGTGTCAACTTGACACAGCTGGAATTATCACAGAAAAAGGAGTTTCAGTTGGGGAAATGGCTCCATGAGATCTAGCTGTGAGGCATTTTCTCAATTAGTGATCAAGGGCCCCTTGTGGGTGGGACCATCTCTGGGCTGGCAGTCTTGGGTTCTATAAGAGAGCAGGCTGAGCAAGCCAAGGGAAGCAAGCCAGTAAAGAACATCCCTCCATGGCTTCTGCATCAGCTCCTGCCTTCTGACCTGCATGAGTTCCAGTCCTGACTTCCTTGGTGATGAACAGCAGTATGGAAGTGTAAGCCAAATAAACCCTTTCCTCCCCAACTTGCTTCTTGGTCATGATGTTTGTGTAGGAATAGAAACCCTGACTAAGACACTGTGCTACCAACTGTGGGCCAAGTATTCAAATGATTGTATATATGTGGAACATTTTTTCAATGAAACCACTATACATGCTAACATGTTATAATGTAAGGTTGTTCAAATTGTGTCCTCACATGCTGAAGAATAATGGTAGGAAAATGATTGAAAGCCTTCACTGTCCAAAATCAAATTATTATATTTCTATATAAGCAGAAAATTTATATTTCTAATAAATCTACTGTAATTACTAATATACAATAATCTCAAACATGGCACTATTTAGGTAGCATATGTTGGTGTGTGTAAAGAGAGTGTGCAAAGTGCAAAGTGTATATGTTTTATATTCAGAGGCAAGGCTGCAGTAATACCTTATAATTCAACATGTGTAGGCACAAACAGAAACATGTCAGATGCATTCTCCAGTTACATTGAATTAAGTTTGGTTACTGTGATTTAGGAACACTTGCACTTGTCCCAATATTTTCATGACTTTCACAGTCAGTTATATGACCTATATAGATCTTGACCAGCTATTTAATATATCAGGCTCTAAAATGTCTGTGTGATATTACTTTAAACTATATATTATATGTAGAGAATTTATATATATATATATATATATATATATATATATATATATATACTGCACATTGGAGGAATGTATAACTTACCTATGTAAGAATAAAAATATCCCAATAAAACCATTCTAGAAGCACATTGCCTGAGTAGGAGCGCCCTATTTAAGTGAGAGAAACATCCAGTGTAGGGCAGTCATTGGAGTAACGTCACGCTTCCTCCGGAAAGCCAGCTCTATCACTCACAAGCTCTGTAACTGAACATGAAAATGCCTTTGAGCTTCATTTGCTCATCTGTAAAATGCAGCTAAAACATGATAAATAGTATAATATAGAGTTTCTTATGTAAAACACATAGAACAGTGCCTGACACACAGTTATGGCCATTGAAATATCAACAGAGCCATGCACTTCAGAAGGATGGAGTGACCAAAGCAATCAAATGCTAACAAGAAATACTATGAGGTGTGGACGCCAATGCTTTCATTAGCTTTAGCAGCAAGGATGATGACAGTTTTATAGGAATCTTTTTCAGTGGAGAGATGGGTAGAGAAGAAAGTATAGGTGAATTGACCACGAGGAAGTAGAAACAGTAACTATGACTGATCACAGTGAGATTGTGAAGCAGAGTCCTTTAAGCATTGTTCATGGTTGGTTTCATTCACAGTGTTCCCCCCCCCCCCCCCGTCTTGTAGCTGAGAGAACTAAGGCTCAGGAGGCTTAAGTAATACCAGCAAAGGTACAGTTAGCAATTGTTATAACAGGATCACAAATACATTTTCTTTTTATATACCCCATGTTAGCACAGTGAAATGTTAGAAAGCTTTAAGGCACTTATTTAACAGCTTCTGCATATTAGAAGATATTGTGTACTTTACTTTTCTTAGCACCAGAGCTCTAAAGAGAAAACATAATAAAACATCCTTCAATTCTGAATAGCTGAATTTCAAGTCTTGATCTTTGAACCCAGTCCTCTACACATTTGCTGTGGTGATGGAGGCTTTTAGATTTCGACTAATGTGACTGTAAGGAAGTGCTGATACTTCTGTGGTGCCCCGAACTGACCTTCTCAGCACAGTGTGAGACATTTATCTAGAATCAAAGAGAACACTCAGTCAAGGAATACTTATAGTGAAAATTTTGCAAAAATGAGACTTGAGGTCTGGAAATACATATGCTTTACCTTCTATTTAAGTATATGTCCTGGGTGTGGGTCTATCTTTTTACTTCAATTTCCCTAAGCAACAACTATTTGGTTAAGCCTACATTCTGATTCACTGAGTTAACTGCAGTTCTGTTCCACTGACAGTGTTCTAACAAAGATATCCATGTTGTACGATGGCAGCAATCAAGATGTTGGAAAGGATTTTATTTCCTTAAGTGAATATGGCAGAATCTCAAAGTGCTTCTAAAGAACTTTAATAGACGGTCATGGAGAAGCAAGCTTACTAGAAGCAAAGAAGGACATAGTACTGTTTCTGTTGAGTCCACGTTGTCATAAATTCATATGCAGTCCAGTCAGAAAAAACTTCCTTTTGGAAAAAAAAAATGGAATCCTGTGTTGGCTTTGATTGGGTAAGAGCAAATAGGATTAGTTGATTCTATTTTTTATTTATTTTTTATTTTTATGGTTTTAGAGCTTTATTGTAAAAAGGCAGAGAAAGAGAGAAGGTAGAAAGAGAGAGGCTGGCCTTGTCAACGTGGAGAGAAGGGGGAAAGGAGAGAGAGAAAGAGGGCTAGAGATGAGAGTAAGAGCTTAAAGAGCAGATTAGTTGATTTTAATTTTATTCCCACTAAGTAGTCATGATACAATTGTTAATTCATTTAGAAAAAAAGATGTACATGAAAGGTAATTATCAGGTTTAATGCATTAAGTGATCATCCCACAAAATATTATGCATCACACATTAAAACTCCCCAAGGGTTTTAAAATTCATCTAGAGAACACAATATACCTTTCCCTGTTTTTCTTCACTATATCTGTATGTTTATGCAGCCCAATGTGGTTAAATTCTTTTCATCCTTGATGGTCATAGATACTCATTTATGTAGATCTGTCTACAGTCACTATTTTTTATATGTTGGATGTGGAAACTGGCCTTTACATCACTTAAAATCATCCTATGTCTAGAAAATTTTATTGCCTTGAGGTTCTTCCCCTACTGAAGGTTGGATAACTGGATAATTCTGGAATAAAAAAAAATCCAAACAACCTCAATTTATATTAGGACAACAATGAAGGTCATTAAAGATCTGAAAACATGTCACATTACCTGAGTATGTATTTTCAGAGCCTGGTCTCAGGTTAGTATCTCCCATTAGTCAACTCTACCTTCTTTATCCTTCCATGGACCTGTTTCTTTTTGAGAAAATAATTTAGAACATTTTTCTATTTAGGATATTACAACATAAAGAATGACTTAATGTATAACTCCTCAGTAGAATGATAGGCAGCTGGAAGAAGTCCAGATAAATCAGCACTATCCAAAGGTCTCAAGTAGAGCACCAACAACTCAGATAAGGATCTTTTTGTTGGAACATGTAAGCATGTAGAGGTGGGGTAGTAGTTAGTAAGCCATTTTTTTCCCTTGTTCTGGTCAACCCTGCTCGCTCAGCTCGACCCCGCTCGCTCCCGCCGGCTCCGCTTGCTCTGGCCAGCCCCACTCGCTCCTGGCCACCCCGCTTGTTCCAGCCGTCCCCGCTAGCTCCAATCAGCTCCGCTTGCTCTGGTTGGCCCCACTCATTCTGGCCGAACCTGTTTGGCTCCACTCGCTCCGGACAGCCTCACTTGCTCCAGTTGGTTGGTCTCTCTGGTCCAAGATTCAGTTCTTATTATTCTTCATAACTAGGCTGTAGCTGACTTCAGACACACCAGAGGAGGGCTTCAGATCTTGTTACGGGTGGTTGTAAGCCACCATGTGGTTGCTGGGATTTGAACTCATCACCTTCAGAAGAGCAGTCGGGTGCTCTATCCAGCTGAGCAATCTCACCAGCCCTTTTTGAACGGGGGGGGGGGGTGGATGAAAAGGCTCCTAATTGCTGTTATGCTATGGATCCCACAGCTCATGTAAGGGTCAATACTGACACTCTCTTAAATTTTCCCTAATAAACTTCTTGTAAATAGCTCTTCGTCTCAGAGTCTGATTACAGGAAATCATTTCCAGAGATTAACTTGCCATCTTTCCCAGTGGACAAGGTTTGAACTCCTCTTGGGAAAATCCAGGCACCACTTTGGGATATGGAAAATATATCAATTGACCCAACCCTTCGATGAAGGTGGCAATCAATGCATCAATGCCTGCTGAAAGATAGAAAGTCAGTTCTCTCCGGGAACATGTAACATTATAGGTTCTCCAATACCAAGTTTCCAACTGTAAACATATGTATGTATGCATGTATGAGCAACATTAAGTGGACTCAGTAGGATATGGAAATGTGTGTGTGTGTGTGTGTGTGTGTGTGTGTGTGTGTACACTTTTGTGTGTGTTGATGTGTTCATGTGCATATGCACATATAGCAAAGGGATGGGAATTTTGTAAGTACAGTGTTAAGGCATGAATTTGAAATATTTCCACATTTATAATACATAAAATCCAGGCACTAGAAACTTAGAGCAGTATATTTTAAGGCAATCATTAAGATTCTGTGCAGATCTTTAGATTTCATCCTGACATCTTTAAGATTATTCAGGTGCTATGGAGTTCTGAATATAAGAGGTGCTTTAGGTTGATACCATAAATTATAATTATTTGTCCTAATGATATCTTGATATCAAAAAGATGTAAACTTGAGAAACCATACTGATACGGTCCCCTCATTCTTGAATGTGAGTTTTGTGCTTTCATAAAAGGCCAAAAATAATGGTGAAACCTTCCATTGGCTTAGAGGACAGCAATCTAAAAACGATAAAGTTTGGAAGAGTGGACTTTGCACAACTGAAAGTATCATAGAATACATGTAGACAGGGGCTGAGTCTATATTAAGGAGTCATTTTTAAAGCTCAAGACTGGCTGGTCGTGGTGGTGCACGCCTTTAATCCCAGCATTAGGGAGGCAGAGGCAGGCGGATTTCTGTGTTCGAGGCCAGCCTGGTCTACAAAGTGAGTTCCAGGACAGCCAGGGCTATACAGAGAAACCCTGTCTCTCAAAAAACAAACAAACAAAAACAAAACAAAAAACAAAACAAAACAAAAAAAGCTCAAGACCTCATTTTAGAAATCAAGCCAGTAGAAGCTAGTTTCCATATTTTGGTAATGAATAGGAAATGACACCTGAATGACAGGTAAAATCTGAGTGATGCAAGTAATAAGTTATCTTGAAATCTTACTAATGAAAATAAGAGGGCTGGTGAGATGGCTCAGTGGGTAAGAGCACCCGAGTGCTCTTCCTAAGGTGATAAGTTCAAATCCCAGCATCCACATGGTGGCTCACAACCATCTGTAACGAGATCTGGTGCCCTCTTCTGGAGTGTCTGAAGACAGCTACAGTGTACTTACATATAATAAATAAAAGTAAATCTTAAAATTTTTTTTTAAAAAAAAAGAAAATAAGAGCTTTCCTTGGTAAGATTTGTCATATCTAAGTGATAAAAAATTTCAGAAATTCCCATAAGCTTTAGTGATGAAAGGATTAAAAATAGGCATGCTTCTTCCTATAAATGGTTCTTGGGGATTACCTTCATGTGTAGGCATTTTTGGCTTTGGAGTATGGTTAATCTAAGTGACTCTAAAGTGGACTGTAAAGTATGGAAGACATGGAATGCCTGGGGACTTAAGCTCAATATCTATGATGTCCTGACAGCCAATTCTCTAGTGTACGATTTAACACCAGGAATTAACAAATTTGATTGGGGAGATGGCTCAGTTGGTAAAGTGCTTGTTTTTTAAAGCATGAAGATAGATGCTTATTTTTTTTTTTTTTTTACAATTAACTGGACAAGGTATAATCCTGGGGTAAGGGTAGAGGATAGGGATGGGTCTAGGGACAACAACTCCTCGCAACTCACTATCTAGCCAGTCTTACCAAAATGGAATGCTTTAGGTTAAATGAAAAACCCAATTTCAAAAAATTAGGTGGATAAATGACTAACAAAGT
Source organism: Mus minutoides (assembly GCA_902729485.2). Lineage (NCBI taxonomy): Eukaryota > Metazoa > Chordata > Mammalia > Rodentia > Muridae > Mus > Mus minutoides. The sequence continues at coordinate 740,986 of LR749502.1, forward strand.
AACCCGGGGCTCACTTTTTGCCTCCACACATGGACTTATTTGCAAGCACACACATATAGAAAAGAAAACTCAAGAAATATTTTTGAAATTAATGGTTTAATGTTTTATAATACATAAAATCCAGGCACTAGAAACTTAGAGCAGTATATTTTAAGGCAATCATCAAGATTCTGTGCAGATCTTTAAATTTCATCCTGACATCAGTTCATCAGTGAACTAGTACTTTAGAATAAATTCTGTAAATATGTATTTTTTGACAAAGGTATATGCTTTTCAGAAACACAGGTATTATTTTGTTTTTATTCGCAAGGTATTTAAATTAACTAATAGGAATCATTTTCTAAACGTAGAAATGATTTTGGCAGCACATATTGCTTCTTTGGCACTGGACTATACATTAGATGATGAATATTAGCCGGGCATGGTGGCGCACGCCTTTCATTCCAGCACTCGGGAGGCAGAGGCAGGTGGATTTCTGAATTCGAGGCCAGCCTGGTCTACAGAGTGAGTTCCAGGACAGCCAGGGCTATACAGAGAAACCCAGTTTCGAAAAACAAACAAACAAAAAAAGATGATGAATATTAGACTTAATTGTCAGTAAACTTTGTGTCTCCTGTATCTGTTACTCTTGCTGGTAATTTTGAGCAGTTACCTAAGTGAGAGCCCAAATGCTTGTACTTTCCACAGCCTCCAGCACACATCTCTGGAATTTTTAATCTACAGAATCAGCGATCTGAAAATGGAGACTTCAGTGTGAGAGTCACTCCTAAAGTCATGTCATAAAAAATTATAGAAAGAGAGTTTGCTGAAAAAAGAAAAATTCACTTCCTTTTCCAGTTGGTTTTGATTAATTTCAAGATAGAATCATTAGTGTAGTAAGATACTTTTATATCTTTAAAATAAAGGTTCTTTAAAAATATTAATTCAGCATGAAGTGAAACATGGTGGCATTGATGAAGCCAATAGGTACCAAGTGAGTGCTGACCTAGCTGGATTGGCTGGAGGAGTGATCACATTTCTGTCATCTGCAGAGTTTCATTCTATGAGCAGAATATGAATAGTGAACAGACTTAACCATTAAATCTAAAAGACATTTTTGAGAATATACTACAGTTTAATACATTTAACAAATGTGCATTCAATATTTGGATACTGCTATTGTGGAGCTAGATAGACTCACAGACAGACACAGAGTCTCACAGAAAGACACACAGATGTAGAGAATATTGTTGAGTATAAAATGAGGAAATTAAGGTTTTAAGTGGCTAGATGCCTAAAGTCACAGTGCTAAAATTTCTAAGAGTGCTGGAATTTTAAAGAAACATCTGATTCTACTTCTCCCTTTAAGGTTAGTCTCTATAGTATCATACAACAAAAGTATAATTAAAGGTCTGTGGGAGTTCAGAAGAAGAATTGGTTAATTATTTCTCAGGGGTCAGAGAAATTTGCTAATTCTTAAGTAGTCTTTTAATGGCAAGGAAGGGGTGACATGAAGTTGAGAAGGTGAAATACTAAAGTATGCTGAGAAAGCAGTGTGAATAATAGTAGTAGGTAACTAATGTGCCTGGAGTTTTTAAAGCAGGGAACTGACTGACCATTGTGGATGCTCCTTAGGGTGATAGAGGCACAGGGAACAGTCCAGGAAAGAACAGTGGGCTCCATTGTGGAAGGTCTTGCAATGACAGGAAAAATCTTCATGTCAAAATTTTATATGAAAGCCTGATGAGGGCAAAGGACAAAAGGACAAATTTGAGAGATAAGAGCCTAAGACCAAGCTGTGACAATAAATATGAAGGGAACAGCCTCTTCAGTGTTGGCAGTGGGTACTGAATTACGTGACATTCCTTAGGGACTGCTTCATCTCGATAGGGTTTATGTTGCAGGGTGTTGTTCTCTGTCTCCCTTCCTGAGTTTCATTTTGCTTGTCCACTCATCATCCTAAACAGTCTCTAAAACATACTGCCTCCCTGAAGGTATGTATCTATTTTCATTACTTTCTGTAAAGTTTTTAAAAATATCATCCATGTAGACCCAGGCCCCCTTGAACCCCTATGTGTCCACATCTGTATCTTAGTTTCTTTTCCACGTGATAAAACTTTTCTCCAGCATCTGTCTTTGCAAAACTAAACCTATAATCAGGCCTGCAATAGATAACAGCACTGAAACCTACCCTTTCCCACAAAACCCTGTTCAAGACATCTCCGAAGCTGTGTGTTTGCCAATGATGCAATTCTATTGCCTGGGGTCACCTCACTCCTCCTACTGCAGAAACTTCGTGAAGACTCAGAGACAGGCTGGCCTTGCTAGTCTCAAATTTTCAATTATTTCTTTTTACATGCAATTTTAAGCCACCAATGTCTGTGCCTACTCTGCCAGCATCAGTACCCAGCTCAGAAATAATCAGAAATGACTGACAATGTTAGCAATTACACCTGCATACTCTGTGCTCACTGTGAATATTATGAGGACGACTTTAGGACATTTATTTGCAGAAATCAGATAAGTTCTTTACTACATTGTTTAATTGGAGGCTGCAATGTTTCCTATGTGCTCTCTTGTCCTTGTTAGACAAAGAGACTTGCCACTCTAAACTCTTAGCAGTCACAACTTGCTCAGGTAAAACAGCTTTTTTTCACATTATCGTTTTTTCCTAGAGAAATTGTTATCATGCCTCACATTGTGACCCTGTTGTTGATGTGAGCATACCTTTCTTTATATGACACAGTTCCCCCATGTTTTATTTCCTCTGAGTTCAATTATATTTTCACCTTTATTGGAGAGCACTTTTCCCATGCCAGAACTAGCTTGAAAGTTTGTATTTCTGATTCCTGTCCTGATTCCACTTGTGCTTTTACTCTTCCCACATTCTGTCTCTGTGACCTCTGAGCCACCAGAACCACACACCTGAGCATATATCTCAGTCTTCTGTCCCCAATACTCAGCTGTGGCTCATTCCTCTAATGGTTTGCCTCACTGGCCACAACCTGCCATGTACAGAATGGTTAACCTGCCCCTTCCGTGGGAAACTGTATGGTAAATCATGCTGCCTGACATACTAATTTGGCTACAATCGATTCATATAGGTTTTAGATATGAGAAAGATTTTAAAAGGCCCTGCTTTGTCTCAAAGTATCCACAGAATAGATGCAGTGACTTACATCCAAGTTCAATACAAATGTATTCAGTCTACATATGTATGTGTAATAAGTTATAGAAGTGAGCTGGTGAGGGTAGGCATCATGAGAGATATAGGAATCATGCTTAATCTCTAGAGTGTGGCATATATAGCATACAATTTCCTGAAGTCAATGGGATCTTCAATGAGATAGACATATACTCTACTGGATCACACAGATTTGACAAAAGCCATTCTTCGTCTCTGGCTGTTTCTCTGTTTGTCTGTCCATCTGTTTATTTCTTAGTCTCTCTCTCTCTCTCTCTCTCTCTCTCTCTCTCTCTCTCTCTCTCTCTCTCTCTTACACACACACACATACCCACACACAAACAGAGAGAGATTCTCTCTGTAGTTACTCAAGAGACATTCAGAAACACCCTAGCTTTGACTCAGGCCTCCCTGATTCCCTTCTGGAGTCAAACAGATGTCCAGCAGAAAATTCTGAGACCTCAAGGATCAGGACTCCTTCTTACACTCTTATCTTTTCAAGGCCACAGAGCATCAGTGCTAACATATGCAGTCCTTATACTTTTTCTCTTAACATAATTCTCTAGATGACCATTAAAGTTGTCTGTGCCATCAGAATTTTTAGCTGAAGTATTATTCTGTAGTATAGATATGGCACACTCTAGTCATCAGCCACTCTCTGTTGTGAAAATTCCTCTGAATAGAAAGATTCCCCTCTGAAGAAAAGAGGGAAGCTCACAGGAATAAGGAAGCTAAGAAAACTTAGGAGGTTTGTAAGCCCAGAAAGTTTCACAGTCACAAGGCCTGCCCCTAAGGCCATTTTAAGCAATAAGAGTCCAGGGAGAGGGGACTGGTTTTGATGGAGCTGATTGTAAGTTGGGTAGGAGCTCCAGGGATGTTTGATGAGTCATCCCTCCTGCTGGGAAGGGCTTCTGGTGAAGCAGCTGCCTTTGAGATTTCCAGATTGTAGGTAACCTTATCCCCAGAAAGTCACTGTGTCACCTGGCTGGGCTTCAGTGGAAAGGCATGCAAGAAAACTCACCCAAGCCTCTTACACTGAAGGTGTTTGTGTTGTTTACAGCGCATGGAAATTAAGATTAAAACTCTTAAGCTTCCCATTCAGATTTTGTATTAATAATTCACATGGATAAACCACTCCTTCTTGCCTCTCGGTAGCCTTTCCCCATGTCTCTGGTCCTCAGGGAAGATGAGGGCAGACTCTGCTTAGCTGAATCCCAACAACACCTAGGGCTTCTATGGCTCTCAGCAGATTTTTATGTGTTTTCTGAATGTGAAAGCCCTTTTGGTTACTCTGGGAGAGTATCAGTATAGCAAGATGTGAAATATTTTGAAGAAAAACTGATGGTGGGTGGGGACAAAACTTTGAGTCAAGGACATGAACTCTAATCTGTCCTGTCAAACTGTGGCTCTATGTCCTTCCAGTCTATTCGGGTCACTATGTTCTTGTTAGAAAAGGGAAGGCAGGGCTGGAGTGATCTTGGGAACACCAGTGAGGGTAGCACAACATCTGTTCCAATCGAATCTCACTGGACCTGGGATAGCATTGGGGAAACAGGATCTGCTAGACCAGGGGCAGAGGTCCCTTCCAGTCAGCAGCAGCAACTAGTTACCTTGGGTGCACAATCTGTGCATAACCCCCACTGTCCCTAGGGGATTCTATGCGATCTTGGGACCACTAACCAGACAGCTCCAAGCTCCTCAAAGGAGACACCACTCCCAGGCCTTGTAATATGCCCAGGATAGTAGGACAACCATATCCCAGGAATACAGGTGGTGGGGCAAACCAGTATTCCAGGGTCTCAGTGGAACTTGAATGCCAAGGTCTCAGACACACCCAGAATATCAGATTCACAAGAGACCACAATCAAAGGATCACAGTGAAAGCTGGACTCAGAGGAGTCCAGAATCAACTGGAATTATAAGAAGTACAGGCTCCAATCAGTTATACTGAGGACAGAAACAACCTGAGAAAATCAGATGGCAGGAGGCAAGCTTAAGAACAGAAGCAACAGAAACCAGGGTTACTTGACATCATCAGAACCAAATTCTCCCACCATGGCAAGTCCTGGATACACCATCACAGCAGAAAAGCAAGACATGGATCAAAAGTCACTTCTCATGATGATGATGGAGGACTTTAAGAAGGAATTACAGGAAAACACAGGTAAACAACTAGAAGCATTTAAAGAGGAAACACAAAAATCCCTTAGAGAGTTACAGGAAAACAATACCAAACGGGAGATGGAATTGAACAACACCATCCAGGACCTAAAAATGGAACTAGAAACAAAAAAAAAAAAAAAAAAAAAAAAAAAAAAAAAAAAAAAAAAAAAAAAAAAAAAAAAAAAAAAAAAAAAAAAAAAAAAAAAAAAAAAAAAAAAAAAAAAAAAAAAAAAAAAAAAAAAAAAAAAAAAAAAAAAAAAAAAAAAAAAAAAAAAAAAAAAAAAAAAAAAAAAAAAAAAAAAAAAAACCCAAAAGGAGATATCCCTGGAGATAGAAACCATAGGAAAGAACTCAGGGACCATAGAAACAAGCATCAGCAACAGAATACAAGAGATGGAAGAAAGAATCTCAGGTGCAGAATATTCCATAAGGATCGTGGACACAACAATCAAAGAAAACGCAAAATGCAAAAAGATCCTGACTCAAAATATCCAGGAAATCCAGGACACAATGAGAAAACCAAACCTATGGATAATAGGAATAGATGAGAATGAAGATTCTCACCTTAAAGGGCCAGCAAATATCTTCAACAAATTATAGGAGAAAACTTTTCATACCTAAAGAAAGAGATACCCATAAACATACAAGAAGCCTACAGGACTCCAAATAGACTGGACCAGAAAAGAAATTCCACCTGACACATAATAATTAGAACAACAAATGCACTAATTAAAGACAGAACATTAAAAGCAGTAAGGGAAAAAGGTCAAGTAACGTATAATGGCAAGCCTATTGGAATTACTTCAGACTTCTCAACAGAGACTATGAAAGCCAGAAGACCCTGAACAGATGTTATACAAACACTAAGAGAACACAAATGCCAACCCAGGTTACTATACCCAGCAAAGCTCTCAATTATCAATGATGGAGAAACCAGAGTATTCCATGACAAAATAAAATTCACACAATATCTTTCCACAATTCCAGCCCTTCAAAGGATAATAATGAAAAAGCACCAATACAAGGACTGAAACCACACCCTAGAAAAAGCAAGAAAGTAATCCTTCAACAAACCTAAAAGAAGACAGCAACAAGAACAAAATCACAACTCTAAAAACAAAAATGACAGGAAGCAATAATTACTTTTCCTTAATATGTCTTAATATCAATGGACTCAATTCACCAATAAAAAGACATAGACTAACAGACTGGCTACACAAACAGGACCCAACATTTTGCTGCCTACAGGAAACACACCTCAGGAAAAAAGACAGACACTACCTCACAGTGAAAGGACGGAAAACAATTTTCCAAGCAAACAGTCCCAAGAAACATGCTGGAGTAGTCAAATATAATTGACTTTCAAACCAAAGTTATCAAAAAAGACAAAGAGGGGCACTTCATACTCATCAAAGGTAAAATCTTCCAAGAGGAACTCTCAATTCTGAATAACTATGCTCCGAATACAAAGGCAGCCACATTCATTAAAGAAACTTTAATAAACCTCAAAGCACTCGTTGCACCTAACACAATAATAATGGGAGACTTTAACACCCTACTCTCATTAATGGACAGATCCTGGACACAAAAATTAAACAGAGACACAGTGAAACTAACAGAAGCTATGAAACAAATGGATTTAACAGATATCTACAGAACATTTTATGCTAAAACAAAAGGATATACCTTCTTCTCAGCACCTCATGGCACCTTCTCCAAAATTGAGCATATAATTGGCCACAAAAGAGGCCTCAACAGATACAAAAATATAGAAATTATCCCATGCATCCTAACAGATCACCATGGACTAAGGCTGATTTTCAATAAAAAACATAAATAACAGAACGACAACATTCACATGGAAAAGGAACAACACTCTACTCAATGATACCTTGGTCAAGGAAGAAATAAAGAAGAAATTAAAGACTTTCTAGAGTTTAATGAAAATGAAGCCACAACATACCCAAACTTATGGGACACAACAAAGCATTCCTAAGTGGAAAACTCGAAGCTCTGAGTGCCTCTAAAAAGAAACTGTAGAGAGCATACACTAGCAGCTTGACCAAACACCTAAAAGCTCTAGAACAAATGGAAGCAAATTCACCCAAGAGGAGTAGCGGGCAGGAAATAATCAATCTCAGGGTGAAATCAACCATGTGGAAACAAAAAGAACTATTCAAGGTATCAAACAAAGCAGTAGCTGGTTCTTTGTGAAAGTCAACAAGATAGATAAACCCTTAGCCAGACTCACTAGAGGGCACAGGGAAAGCATCCTAATTAACAAAATCAGAAATGAAAAGGGAGATATTGTGCCCAGGTGGCACAGGCACAGAGCAGGTCGGTGCAGGTCAGTTCCCAGACAGCAAAGGGTCGCCCAGACACCATCAGTGCAGATCAGCCCATGGACTGCAAAGGGTGAGTGAGCGAACAGCTGAACAGTGTACCTTTGCAACAGAAACAGCCTGGGACTCTAGACATCCAGGTTCCCTCCCAGCCTAAGGAGAGTTCCCCCTCCACCTGGGGGAGGGCTTTCCCTGCTGGAACTGGTGAGAGAGCCATATTGCGCCCAGGCCCAGGTCCCTCAGAAACCAGTCTGTTCAGGTCAGATCAGGGACTACAAAGGGTCCCACAGAGCCCAGTCTGTGCAGGTGAGTGTGCAGACCGCAGAGGCAACACCTCTTTTAGGGACAGGCCCTTTATAGGGTCTTCAACACTACCTAAGAGGCAGGTCTGAACAACAAAATTCCGTGCACCTTCCCTGCAAAAAGATAGCTCACCTGCTGAGACTACCCTGACCACTGAGAGTCAGGAGAGAGCTTGGCTCCCAGGTCTGCTGACAGAGACTAACAGAAATGAAAAGGGAGACATAACAACAGATCCTGAGGAAATCCAAATCACCATCAGATCCTTCGACAAAAAGCTATATTAAAAAAAAAAAAAAATTGGAAAATCTGGATGAAATGGACAAATTTCTAGACAGATAGCAAGTACCAAAGTTAAATCAGGATCAGATTAATGACTTAAACAGCCCTATATCTCCTAAAGAAATAGAAGCAGTCATTAATAGTCTCCCAACCAAAAAAAGCCCAGGACCAGATGGGTTTAGTGCAGACAACAAAAGGAGGTCAAGAAATAAAATTTGGAAAGGAAGAAGTCAAAATATCACTATTTGCAGATGATATGATAGTATATATAAGTGACCATAAAAACTCCACCAGAGAACTCCTAAACCTGATACAGATTCAGTGAAGTACAGGATATAAAATTAACTCAAACAAATCAATGGCCTTTCTCTATACAAAGGATAAATTGGGCTGAGAAAGAAATTAGGGAAACAACACCCTTCACAATAGTCACAAACAATATAAAATATCTTGGTGTGACTCTAACTAAGGAAGTGAAAGATCTGTATGATAAGAATTTCAAATCTCTGAGGAAAGAAATTGAAGAAGATCTCAGAAGATGGAAATAACTCCCATGCTCTTGGATTGGCAGGATCAATATAGTAAAAATGGCTATATTGCCTAAAGCAATCTACAGATTCAATGCAATCCCCATCAAAATTCCAAGTCAATTCTTGACAGAGTTAGAAAGGGTAATTTGCAAGTTCATCTGGAATAACAAAAAAACATAGACTAGCAAAAACTCTTCTCAACAATAAAAGAACCTCTGGTGGAATCACCATGTCTGACCTCAAGCTGTACTACAGAGCAATTGTAAAAACAAACAAACAAACAAACAAACAAATGCATAGTACAGGTACAGTGACAGACAGGTAAATCAATGGAATAGGATTGAAGAACCAGAAATGAATCCACACACCTATGGTCACCTGATCTTTGCCAAGGGAGCTAAAACTATCCAGTGGAAAAAAGACAGCATATTCAACAAATGATGCTGGCACAACTGGCGGTTATCATGTAGAAGAATGGGAATTTTTTTTCCAATATTTATTAGATAACTTCTTCATTTACATTTCAAGTGTTATCCAGAAAGTTCCCTATACCCTCCCCCTTCCCGGACCTGCTCCCCTACCCTCCCGCTCCCACATCTTGGCCCTGGTGTTCCCCTGTACTGGGGCATATAAAGTCTGCATGACCAAGGGGCCTCTCTTTCCAATGATGGCCAACTAGGCCATCTTCTTCTATATATGCAGCTAGAGACTTGAGCTCAGGGGGTACTAGTTAATTCATGTTATTCTTCCGCTTATAGGGTTGAAGACCCCTTCAGCTCCTTGGGTACTTTCTCTAGCTCCTTCTTTGGGAACCCTGTGTTCCATCTAATATTTGACTGTGTGCTTCCACCTCCATGTTTGCCAGGCATTGGTATAGTCTCATACGAGACAGCTATATCTGGGCCCTTTCAGCACTATCTTGCTGGCTTATGCTATAGTGTCTATGATTGGTGGCTGATTGTGGGATGGATCCCTGGCAGCCACAGTCATTGGGTCCATCCTTTGGATTCAGCTTCACACATAATCTCTGTAACTCCTCCAATGTGTGCTTTGTGCTTATTTCTAGGAAGGGGTGACGTGTCCACATTTTGATCTTCCTTCTTCTTGAGTTTCATGTGTTTAGTAAATTGTATCTTGGGTAGTCTAGGTTTCTGGGCTAATATACACATATCAGTGAGTACATGTTAAGTGAGTTCTTTTGTGATTGGGTTACTTCACTCAGGATGACGGCCTCCAGATACTAGGTAAACGGATCCTTAAAGTATATAAATAACAAAAATTATCGACTCATCATGAGGTAACACATTTATATGGTTTAAAAAACATAGGTAAGGAGACAACTCCCTGTAGACCCAAGAAAGGTCAAAGACCGATAATACTTATTTCGACGATACTTGTATCACCTTGTACACAGGAATAATGGTCTACCTTATAGAAGAGAATATATGCCCAGTAGGGGTATTGCAGGATCTTCCAGTAGTACTATGTCCAATTTTCTGAGGAACTGCCAGACTGATTTCCAGAGTGGTTGAACCAGCTTGCATTCGCACCAACAATGGAGGAGTGTTCCCCTTTCTCCACATCCACGCCAGCATCTGTTGTCACCTGAATTTTTGATCTTAGCCATTCTTACTGGTGTGAGGTAGAATCTCAGGGTTGTTTTGATCTGCATTTCCCTGATGGTTAAGGATGTTGAACATTTTTTCAGGTGTTTCTCAGCCATTCGGTATTCCTCAGTTGAGAATTCTTTGTTTAACTCTGTATTTCCTTCTACTAAGGTCTAGTCTAAGTGGTTTAAGGAACTCCACATAAAGCCAGAGACACTGAAACTTATAGAGGAGAAAGTGGGGAGAAGCCTCAAAATATGAGCACTAGGGAAAAATTGCTGAATAGAACAAAAATGGCTTATGCTGTAAGATCGAGAATTAACAAATGAGACCTTATAAAATTGCAAAGTTTCTGTAAGGCAAAAGATAATGTCAATAAGACAAAAAGGCAACCAACAGATTGGGAAATGATATTTCCCAATCCTAAATCAGATAGGGGACTATTATCCAATATATATGAAGAACTCAAGAAGGTGGACACTAGAAAATCAAATAACCCCATTAAAAAATGGGGCACTGAGCTAAACAAAGGATTCTCAACTGAGGAATACCAAATGGCTGAGAAGCACCTGAAAAAATGTTCATCTGGAATAACAAAAACCTAGACTAGCAAAAACTCTTCTCAACAATAAAAGAACCTCTGGTGGAATCACCATGCCTGACCTCAAGCTGTACTACAGAGCAATCATAACAAAAACTGCATGGTACTGGTACAGCAACAGACAGGTAGATCAAGGGAATAGGATCAAAGACTCAGAAATGAATCCACACACCTATGGTCACCTGATCTTTGACAAGGGAGCTAAAACTATCCAGTGGGGGGAAAAAAAAAAACAAACAAAAAAAAACCGACAGCCTTTTCAACAAATGATGCTGACACAACTGGCAGCTATCCTGTAGAAGACTGGGAATTGATCCATTCTTATCTCCTTGCACTAAGGTCAAGTCTAAGTGGTTGAAGGACCTCCCCATAAAACCAGAAACACTGAAACTAATAGAGGAGAAAGTAGGGAAAAGCCTCGATGATATGGGCACTGGGGAAAAATTCCTGAACAAAACAGCAAAGGCTTGTGCTGTAAGATCAAGAATTGACAAATGGGACCTCATAAAGTTGAAAAGCTTCTGTAAGACAAAAGATACTGTCAACAGGACAAAAGGGCCACCAACGGATTGTGAACAGATCTTTACCAATCCTAAATCAGATAGGGGACTGATATCCAATATATATATAAAGAACTCAAGAAGGTAGACACCAGAAAATCAAATATCCCAATGAAAAAGTGGGGCACAGAGTTAAACAAAGAATTCTCAACTGAGGAATACTGAATGGCTGAGAAGCACTTGAAAAAATGTTCAACATCCTTAATCATCAGGGAAATGCAGATCAAAACAACCCTGAGATTCCACCTCACACCAGTAAGAATGGCTAAGATCAAAAATTCAGGTGACAACAGATGCTGGCGTGGATGTGGAGNACAGGGTTCCCAAGGAAGAAGGAGCTAGAGAAAGTACCCAAGGAGCTGAAGGGGTCTTCAACCCTCTAGGTGGAAGAATAACCATGAACTAACTAGTACCCCCTGAGCTCATGTCTCTAGCTGCATATATAGAAGAGGATGGCCTAGTTGGCCATCAGTGGGAAGAGAGGCCCCTTGGTCATGCAAACTTTATATGCCCCAGGACAGGGGAACGCCAGGGCCAAGATGTGGGAGTGGGTGGGTAGGGGAGCAGGGCCTGGACGGGGGAGGGTATAGGGAACTTTCTGGATAACACTTGAAATGTAAATGAAGAAAATATCTAATAAAAGTTGAAAAAAACGTTCAACATCCTTATTCATCGGGGAAATACAAATCAAAACAACCCTGAGATTCCACCTCACACCAGTCAGGTTGGCTAAGATTTAAAATTGAGGTGACAACAGATGCTGGTGTGGATGTGGAGAAAGAGGAACAATATTCCATTGTTGGTGGGATTGCAAGCATGTACATCCACTCTGGAAATCAGTCTGGAAGTTCGTCAGAAAATTGGACATAGTACTACCAGAGGTTCCTGCAATACCTCTCCTGGGCATATATGCAGAAGATGTTCCAACTGGTAATAAGGACACGTGCTCCACTATGTTCATAGCAGCCTTATTTGTAATAGCAAGAAGCTGGAAAGAACCCAGATGTCCCTCAACAGAGGAATGGATACAGAAATTATGGTACTTTTATACAATGGAGTACTACACAGCCATTAAAAACAATGAATTTATGAAATTCCTAGGGAAATGAATGGATCTGGAGGGTATCATCCTGAGTGAGGTAACCCAATCACAAAAGAACTCACATAACATGTACTCACTGATAAGTGGATATTAGCTCAGAAACCTAAATTACCCAAAATACAGTTTGCTAAACACATGAATCTCAAGAATGAAAATGAAAGTGTGCACACTTCGCCCCGTTTTAGAATTAGGAACAAGGCACACATTGCAGGAGTTACAGAGATCAAGTGTGGAGCTGAAACACAAGAATAGAGCAAACAGTGACTGCTGCATCTCAGGATCCATCCCATAATCAGCCACCAAATGCAGACACTATTACATATGCCATCAAGATATTGCTGAAAGGGCCCTGTCTTGTTTGAGGCTATACCAGTGCCTGGCAAACACAGAAGTGGATGATCACAGTCAGCTATTAGATGGAACACAGGGTTCCCAATGGAAGAGCTAGAGAAAGTACTCATGGAGCTGAAGGGGTCTCCAACCCTATAGGTGGAACAACAATATGAACTAACAAGTACTCCCAGAGCTCGTGTCTCTGGATTCATATGTAGCAGAAGATGGCCAAGTCAGCCATCATTGGGAAGAGAGGCCCCTTGGTCATGCCAACTGTATATGCCCCAGTACAGGGCAACGCCAGGGCCATGATGTGGAGTGGGTGTGTAGGGAAAGCAGGGTGGAGGATGGGGGAGAGTTTAGGGGACTTTTGGGATAACATTTGAAATATAACTGAAGAAAATATCTAATAAAAATTGGTAAAAAAAAAAAAAAAACGAAGGGGGGAAGAACATTGATAAAGGATAAAGGAGAGTTGGCTGATCACAGGGATGAAGTCAACTGAAGCTAACCTAGGGCTACCTCCCCCAGTGTCTTAGCTCCAACTAATAATTTATGAGCGGCAGATGTCCCTGGGCCTAGTGCAAGCTGACAAAGCAGACAAGTGTGATACTCTGAGCCCTGGTCTCCAAAATGGGATTTTTTTCCTGCAATATATATGACATCCACACAGCTGTTTCAAATACTAGTTTTGGATTCTCCTTTAGCTGAAATGCCTCAGAATGAGGGTGATGAGATGGTGATAGATGAATTGCTACCATCCTGGAAGGAACATAGTAGCTCCATTAGACAAGAGCTTGTCCTTATTCTGCATTCACTGACCTGCATGGAAGAGTCCACAAGTGCAGTGGATGTAGATATGAAGGAACCTTCAGATTCTTTCATCCCCCAAGCCTTCAGAAAGGCAAGTGTTGCTTAAGAAATAAGGTGTTGTATAGAAGAGACTAGTACAAGCTTGTGAAACTTCCTTGCAGGGAGAATAGCTAATGGTGAATTGACTGTGCTGATGATTCTAAAACAGAACACACACAGTGTCTTGTCTACATTACTGAGGTAAGGGCACGATGGCCTCATCCAAGGCAAGGATGCCTCACTATCATGCTACAAATTCTAACCAGTCAATATCCCATGAGTTGGGAAAAGTCAATGATCACTTAAATGAGGTTTCTTGATCTGATCCTGAGGTGCTAATACAGGGATGGTTTCCTGTGCTGTCTTTGGATGTAAAAAGTGTTAAATCCCTAACCATAACTGAACAGAGATTCTATGCTCAAGATACCTTGGCAGTGGAGGGGTGAGGTAAAGAAAAGGTCACAATCCTTTTCAACTCTTAACCAGACTATAGTCCTACATAGTCACACATATCAGGAACCAATTACAACGAGAGAAATGGAGTATACTAAGTAATAGTAGGCAAACTATAAACAAAACATTAAATACCACATTTTATACTTGCCCACAAAACACCTAAATATGTAATATTGATTTCAAGCAAATATTTCCAGAAGATTCTCTTTGGAATGGAAGACTATCCAATCACATTCTCTTGTGGTGGGGTGACAAAACCTCACAATGTGTTTTTTCTCTCCTTTTGATCTGTACAATTGCAGGTATTTCTCATTGCAAACTCCCTTAGTCTAGGACATGGCATTGCACACTTTTTGTATTAGGCAAAATAATAAGGGGTTACACTCCTTAACCTAAGCCATTTTTAAGGGGAAATATTAAAACACTAGATATGAATGTACACAAAGTATTTTACTCCTCACACTACCTGATAGCAAGCACCCATTTTGTATGAAGATTGAAACTACTTAACTTTCAATGTTTTTTCTTTGTTTGCTTGTTCGGTTGGTTGGTTTTGTTTCTGGTTTGGTTTGGTTTGGTTTGGTTTGGTTTGGTTTGGTTTGGTTTGGTTTGGTTTAGTTTGGTTTGGTTTGGTTTAGTTTTTCAAGAAAGGGTATCTCTGTGTAGCTCTTGCTGTCCTGGACCTCGCCTCAAACCCAGAAATCTGCCTGCCTCTGCCTCCCCAGTGCTGGGATTGAAGGGGTGCACCACCCCTACCTGACTCATCGTTCATTGTTTTAATTGGCTCTGACATGATCTGTTTAATGTCTCATACATGTGTATAATCTATTTTTGTATTCCAGATTGATACTGTCAGCATTAGCTGTAAACAAGAGGACTCCTCCCCAAATCAAACTGAGAAATTGGCTTACCAATCCCCAAATAGGGAGAGGCAGCAATCACTGCAATGCCTGAAGTTCACTAAGAAAAGATGTCCTATGCCCCCTTGCTCATCTGTGTTCATCGTGTGTCGACTTTGTTCAAGCCTGACCTCCAAAGTATCCTTGTGGGGTTAGGGTAGTACAACTTTTGGAGGTAGAGTCCTGTTGGGGTCTCTTAGGCCCTTGGGAGTATTCCCATGAAGATGATTGTAAGGCTCCAGTCTCTTCTTCTCTTCTATGTCTCCTGGCTCATGGGTTACCAGCAGAGCCTAAAAGAAGTAGGTTGAGTCATTGTTTGACAAAAAAAATCTAAAGAATTAGAAATCAAGCTGTTTCTTTATCATCTTCAGGTAATTGCCTCAATGTTTTTCTTGGTAACTCCATTTGCATTGACAGTAACAGGGCATCATACTGGAATAAACTTTGTTACTATTTTTTCTTTACTTTTCCCCTTTGAGATATCCAAATTCTAAATGAAATGGGACCAGTTCTGCAACCCACTAGAGAACTATGGGTAAGCCATAGTTCTCCTCCATTCCATCTCTCATGCATTTAAGGAACTGATTTTGATTTTTTTGGTCCAGAAAAAATTGTACATTCCCAAGAAGTTCTCTATGTGTTTAGGGAGATGTGCTCAGCCATCTTCATACCTCTTTACATAGTAGAATCTTCAGCACACTCTCTGGGTATACTTTCCCAACTAAAGCACTGAGAACACTACAGCACACAGAACTTTCATCATATGGACTACTCCTCACCTTGCTTAGTGAAAGCTGTGTATGAAGGCTATGCTTTGGAGCTTGAATATGAACACACTGGACTGATGTGAAACAAGGTTATTTTTCATTTAGACATTTGACATATTGAGGCTGCGATTTCAGTTGGGAAGCAAAATACTAGGTAGTTTTACATGAATGTCATGTAGAGATCCATATGAAGAGAAACAGATGGCATAGAAACACTGTACAGAAGTAGCCAAAACGTAAATTGTCTTCAATGTGCATTAGACTGTGATATAAGAGGGGTATAAGATGAAGCTCATTTTCATCAAGACTTAACTTTGAGCACATTAAATTTATGAAATTTAAAAGAGATATCCAAATTACTAGATAATAATGAGGATGAATATATAGCACCATGTGCCATAGAATAATACAATAAGGGTTGCCCCAGGAAAGGTTTGAAGGCATCCCCCTTCCTGTCATGTGTGTAATGAAAACTTACATGGGGAGATAAGAAGGTCATTTAGAGCTGTACAGTTCAGCGTTCATTGACCACTACAGCACCTTGTCTTCCTCCATACTTGCCCCCAGCCTACCACACCCATGAATGTGTCAGTGATAAGCTTCTGTTATGCCTAACACAGCAGAGAGCACCATTGGCTGGAGACCTGGTACTGCCTCAAGTCCCTGGGTGATCAAACAATCCTTAAGGGTGTGGCTTTCCATTACACTCTAGTGGGTATATAAAGAGCAGGCAGGGGACCTCCTGGTCATTACTGCCAGGGCTAGAACTGCCTACAGAAAGCTGTATAGTAGGGGAAGCTAGTGTAACTAAATATCACCAAAAAGATGGAAGAAGAACCTACACAAAGCAACACCTTGGAAAAGAATGAAGGAGAAGGTCCTGTTCGGCATGAGAACAAGAGAGATGAAAAGGTTAGATGATCCAAAGCTCCTCCTCCTTTCCCATAGTTCCCTGCCTTATGGGTTTCTTGTTATAAAACCCTTCTTGAGTGTTACTCTTTCTTATAAAGCTTTTCTTGCCAGATACTGTAGATCTTACCCCAAACTTAACATTCTCTTGTCTTCTCTTGTTTCTTGAGCAGAAGGAGAAGATAATCAGGAGAGTGAAAGAAGTGCTCGCTCAGACCCCGAACAAGGGAAAGAATTCAACGGTGATCGTTATTTGCTATAGAGGCAAGAAGAAGAGAAACCCTAGTCAGCTGGAAAAGAATGGAGGGACTCAGGACCATTCTAGCAGTCCAAATAACACCCAATGATTGGCAGCAATAGCAGACCTAAGCAGCTTTGCACCATCTCCAGCAGGCTGCAGAGCCCTATAAGGAACAGGTCAGGTAGCAGCTCTGCACCATCTTCAGCAGGCTGCAGAATCCTATAAGGAACAGGTCAGGTCTGATCAATAAAATAAGAACAAGTTTTAGCAGAAGAAACTCATTGTAAGGAAGTTCCTTGATGGTTAAAAATGAAAAAAAAAAAAAAAAAACAGTAATAAAAGCTACGGAAGGAGAGAAAATGGAAGAGCAAGAGGAAGAAAGGGCATGTAAGGGCATGTAAATTGTAGAGGAGCTAGGGGATTAAGGAAGAAGGGGAAAAATAGAGATGAGGACAGAAATAGAGAAAAAGTAAAAGGAGTAAAGAGTCAAGGATCAAGGCATAAAGAGCAGAAGAGGAAGTGGGAAGAAAGAAGAAGACAGGTTAAGGTGGCTGTCTAAAGAGGAAAGGGAAGGGGAAGGGGTGGAACCAGGGAAAAGGGAAGAAGACAGGAAGAAGTGGGAATGAAATGGAAGACAGGAAGGGAGTGGGAAACAGGGAAATGGAAGGGAAATAGATGAGAATAACAGAGAATAGACAAGGAGAGAGAAAAGAGGGGAAGTAATAGAATAGAAGAAGGGAATGGGAGAGGAGAATTGAGGATAAAAGACATGGAGGGGGAAGAGGGAGAGTGGGTGAGAAAGAGAGAGGGATCAAGGAAGAAGATACAGGGGAAAGGAAGGGAGGGAGAGAGAAATAGAGGAAATGAAGCAGATGGAAGGAGAGAAGAAGAGGAGAAAGAAAGAATGTAATCTGTGGAGCAGGGTAGAGGGAGATGAAGAAATGCAAAAGGAACAGAAAGGGGGCACATAGAGGACACTAATGAATAGGGGATACAAGGATAGAGAAGGGACAGACTGGGAGAGAAATGGAAAAACTGCTTAAAGGAGGGTACAGAAAGATGGACAGTGGAAAGGAGTGCACAGGATAGAGAAGGGGAGGGGGAAGGGATGAAGAGGGATGGAGAGGGGAGGTAACAAGAAGGGGAACAGAGAAGAAAGGGAGTGGAGAGTAGTGGATGGTAGAGGGAGAGGGAAGGGAAGGAGAGGAAGTTGAAAATAACTATGGAGCAAGGGATGACCATGATGGAGAGAAGAGAAGAAATGGGGTAGAAAGAAATAAAGGAGATGGGCCAGGAAAGAAGTAGAGTACTGGCAGAAAAGGAGAGAGGTGCTGTGATGGGAGGAGAGGAAGGGAAGGTGTCCAGAGTTTGCTTTCTATTCTTGTGATCAAACCTAACCAAATGCAACTTGGGGAGGAAAGGGGATTTGCTATACATTGTCTTAGCACAGTTCACCATGAAGGGAAGGCAAAGTAGGAACTCAAGTCTGAAACTGAAGTTATCACCCAAAGAAGATTCCAGGGAGGAAGGCTGCTTACTTCTCATCTATATTTCTTTTTTATTTACTTCTGTTTTGTTTTGTTTGTTTGTTTGTTTGTTTTTTACTTATTCCTGTTACATTCCACTTAGTGCCCCCCTCCTCATCAGCCCCTTAAACAATCCTTCCCTCAACACCCCTCGCCTTCTCATCTGAGTGGGTGGAGGACCTCCTGGGTATCCTGTCACCTTAGTGCTTCAAGTCTCTTCGAGGTTAAGCACTTCCTCTCTCACTGATGCCAGACAAGACAACCCAGCTTAAAAAACAAAAAAACAAAACAAACAAACAAACAAAAAAAACATATCCCATATACATGTAACAGCTTTTGGTATAGCTTCCATTCCTGTTGTTCAGTACCCACATGGAAACCAAGGTGCATATCTGTTAGATATGTGAGGGGAGGCCTAGGTCCAGTCTGTGTATGTTCTTTGGACAATCCAGGACCATCTGCTCAAGGCTGGCACTTCTCTCAGTGGCCTGGGCCCTCCTTCATTAATCATTAATCAAGAAAATTTTCCTTATACATATCCACAGGCTGTATGAGAGACTAGTGGAGACAATTGGGGTCCCTCTTCCCAGATGACTCTTGCTTGCATCAATTTGACTTAAAAACAAGAAGCAGAAGAGCAGAGTGTGAGGAGACTGGGGCAAGGGGCACAGAGGAGGGGACATGAGGAGGGAGGGTACAGAAATAAGTAGGATAGATGGAAGAGAGGTAAGGGAAGGAGGAGGAGGAGTGGGATAGAGTAAGGGAAGGAAGGGGTGAGTATGGAAAAGGAGAGAGGCTAGATGATATTGGAGCTCAGAAGATGGCAAAGGAGGGGAACAAACTAAAGTTTGTGGGGTACAGGGGAGAAATGAAGGGGGAGGTAAGGAAGAGAGAAGTTGAGGGAATGAAGAGGATGGATGGAGTGGGATCGAGGAACAGAAATAAAGAAATGGTAAGTGGTGAAATAATTGTAGAGGGTACAGAAAAGGGAAACCAAGAAAGAGGAGAGGAGCTGGGGCAATGGAGAGAGGGAAGAAGGCAAGGGAGAGATGGAAAGGAAAGCTGAAGAACTAGGAGCAATGTTGGACAAAAGAGGAAGAAGAAGGGAGGAGAGAGGAGAGGAAATAACTGACAGAGTGGGGAAGGAAGAGACAAGAGGGGACAGAGGGAGTGGAGTGGGGAGAAAGCAAAGTACGGATTTGAGTACTGGGGAGCACAAGTACCCACCAAATTGGATTTATGGTATGGTGTGATTGAACATTACCACTTGGACTTTTCCAGGTTGACGATTAAAACAAAATCTGCTATAATCATTCCCATGTAAAACATTTTGTGAACATAAGTTTTAACTCCTTGAGAATGATCATTTCAGCTTGGAGTTTCTGAACACTATGGTAGTTGCCCTGTTAGTTTCCCTTATACAGTTGTCATCATTTGGATTTTTTCACATGTACAACATATTTTCTATTAACTTCCCATGCTTCCCTACTAACTACCATGCTGGTACATGGTGTGGGTGTCATTCAGGATCTTATTCATCACTTGTATATTCAGTACATCATTTTAGATAATTTCATTATTGTGGCCTAGAATAGTGATACTGACATCAGTACTGTTTAATATGCCTTTCCTTAAAATTCAATCTCCATGCATCAGTGTTTAAGTGCAATAGACTCTAATCCACAACAGTTTTGAGATAAAATAACACAAAAATAGTTGATGAGAGAAGACTGTCATCCTTTGGTCTTAGCAATATAAACCTTTTAGGGAATAGGATGGCCCAGTGGGTTGATTATTAGCACATGAATGGAACACAGAGTTTGAGTTAGTAGTAAATATAAAGTGAGAAAACTTCAAGCAATAGCAAGAAGTGGCATTTTTATTCTGTTCTATGTTGCTCGCACTATTTCCAGAGAACTGTTTCCTTTTTCAATTGGGAGCATTTGGAACACATTCAGTAGTAATATGAGTGATGGTGGAGCTTTAAACACAATCCTAGAGCAAATGGTAGAAAAAAAAATGTTGTAAGGAACTTGATGGGGCTGGGGAGGGGATGGTACCCTGAAATGAGATCATTAACCCTAAGTGATTTGGAGAAGGAAGAGTTACTGGATTCTGGATGGCTATAGGGAAGTGGTTAGACGATTAAGTAAACACTATGACTGAGATAAAAGATGGAACCAGTTCACAACTAACCTTCAATAGAGGGGTTAGATAAGGAATCCTGGCTTTATTCCCCTATTGAGAAATTCAAGTGTGTTCCCAAGTCAGAGAATTGGGCTCATTAATATAGGACACAACTCATGAAAAATACAATAGATAGATAGATAGATAGATAGATAGATAGATAGATAGATAGATAGATATCCATGAAATATAATCTGCTTAATCTACCTTTAGAGCCTAATGTATTTTTTAGTAGATGTACTGAGTCTAACTGGTGATAGACGATGTCCATTGAACTCAGACAAAACAGAGGTGGTGATATATCTGTGTCAGCTCCATGATAAGAGAGCAGGTTTGATTGAGATGTGTTGAATGCTATGTAGCAATACCACTATGAGGAAGACTACAGCAAGAAGGAAGGCCATCCTAAGCACAGAAAAATCCATCAGGCCATCGAGCTGGTTGATTTTACCTGGAACATTTACAAAATGTTCAATGGCAAGTTAAAAGACATTTTGCTCTTTCCTGTGGGCATGAATGTCTCCCTAGGCCTGTCACTCCCTAAAACAAAATGTCTAGCACTAGTAACTGTATTTCTCCTGGCAAAAAGCAGACTTCAGCTCTCTTTCATAAGCTTGCTTTCACTTAAAAAAGTGTTTGCAATGTAGGTACTATTGCAATGGCAAGGATGTATGGTTGCTTAACTGCTTTATAAAAACATTGACACTTGAACTTGTTCACCAACATGTCAGTATATACCATGTAATCTAACATAATACACAATTGATACATATTTAAGAATGCTATATAGTCAAGAAAGCAAAGCATACTACAAAATTTGAGAAAAGCATATTGATGAATGTTAGATCTAATTCTAGTCCCTGTTCTGATTGAAACAATTAATGATTTGGAGCTAGTTACATTACAATAATGGTGATATATGTTTAGATAATTCTACAAAGCTAGATTTAGTTATTAATAATTTTGCTCTTAAACACCTATTATTTAACATACCTATCTCAGTGCATAAATATTGTATATTATTCATAGAATTCAAACTAGGGCTTTTATCCAAAGGAAGATTCTAAATATAAGCAGTATATATACTTAACTATATTATTATTTTCAGCTTTAACAATGTGGATTTTTAGCATACTACAGAAGAATTGTTATCTCAAGTTCACATTTAAAGAAAAAAAATATTCCTTCCCATCAAAAAAAGTTTCACAAACCATGAACTACACTAATGATAATGATACATAGCATTTTCAAGTAATTATGTTTAACATTTAATAAATATCATGCAGTTTATGAGATCCATGAAATATAATCTGCTTAATCTACCTTTAGATCCTAAAGGGTTTTTTTTAGTAATTTTTAATATATTCTGAACATGGATTTCCCTCTATCAACCCTTCCAAGATCATCCCCTATGACTATCCTCTTCCTCCTCCTCCTCCTCCTTTTTCTTCTTTTCTCTTTCTCTCTCCCTCTCCAAAAAAATACAAAATTAAACACCATAATATAAATACAAAAGACTAGTACCATATTCAGTGTTCTGTTGCTGTGAAGAGAAACTAGGACCAAAGTAACTCTTACAAAGAAAGCCTTTATTCATTGGCTTGCTTACAGGTTTCAGAGTGTTAGTCCATCTTCTGCTACATATGCAGCTAGAGACACGAGCTCTGAGGGTTCTAGTTAGTTCATATTGTTGTTCCTCTTATAGGGTTGCAGATACCTTCAGCTCCTGGGGTACTTTCTCTAGCTCCTCCATTGGGGTCCCTGTGTTCCATCATACAGATGACTGTGAACATCCACTTCTGTATTTGCCAGGCACTGGCCTAGCCTCATATGAGACAGTTATATCAGGGTCCCTTCAGCAAACACTTGCTAGCATATGCAATAGTGTCTGGGTTTGGTGACTGATTATGGTATGGATCCCCAGGTGGGGTAGTCTCTGGATGGTCCATCCTTTCTTCTTAGCTCCAAACTTTGTCTTTGTATCTCCTTTCATGGGTATTTTGTTCCCTATTCTAAGGAGGAATGAAGCATCCACATGCTGCTCTTCCTTCTTCTTGATTTTCTTGTGTTTTGCAAATTGTATCTTGGATATTCTAAGATTATGTGCTAATATCTGCTTATCAGTGAGTGCATATCTAGTGACTTCTTTTGTTATTGGGTTACCTCACTAAGGATGATATCCTCCAGATACATCCATTTGCCCAAGAATTTCATAAATTCATTGTTTTTAATAGCAGCATAGTACCCCATTGTGCAAATGTACCACATTTTCTGTATCCATTCCTCTGTTAACGGACATCTGGGTTCTTTCTAGCTTCTGGCTATTATAAATGAGGCTGATATGAACATAGTGGAGTATGTGTTCTTATTACCAGTTGGAACATCTTTTGGGTATATATGCCCAGGAGAGGTATTGCTGGATCCTCAGGAAGTACTATGTCTAATTTTCTGAGGAACCACCAGGCCAGACTGACTTCCAGAGTGGTTGTACCAGCTTGCATTCCCACCAGCATTGGAGGAAGGTTCCTCTTTCTTCACATCCTTACCAACATCTGCTGTCATCTGAGTTTTTTATCTTAGCTATTCTGACTGGTATGAGGTGGAACCTCAGGGTTATTTTGATTTGCATTTTCCTGATGATTAAGGAAGTTGAACATTTTTTCAGGTGCTTCTCAGCCTTCTGGTATTCCTCACTTGAGAATTCTTTGTTTAGCTCTGTACCCCATTTGTAATGGGGTTATTTGACTTTTTGGAGTCCAGCTTCTTGAGCTCTTTGTATATATTAGATATTAGTCCCCTGTAAGATTTAGAATTGGTAAAAATTGTAGATGGCATTCTTATTCAATCCACTATAATTAGTTTTTAAAAAGTTCATAAAAATAATATGAGAGAAAAAGTATGGAAAAACACCATTGAGTTTCTTCTTTATTGACCATGTACTGCTGGTCTTCCAGTCAGTCTTTAAATATAGTCAGTGTACAGAGTAGAACTTCTCTGGAGAAAATTAATTTTTCCTTTATGAGTAGATGTCAGTTGGATGTCAGTTGGAGATAGCTTCTGGGTTTGGGATGTGAACTCTTACCTGTTTCCCCATCTCAGCCTTGGAAGTCTGGTTGGTTTAAACCCATACAGGCCTTGTACATGCTGTCATAGACTATGAGAGTTCATATATATGTTAACCCTGTTATGTCTTGAAAATACTATTACTTTGGTGTTTTCTATCCCCTCTGACTCTTATCTTTCTGACCCCTCTTCCAACAATTCCCCAAGCACTTGGGGGAAAGGGTTTGATGAAGAGCTCTCATTTAGGACTAAGTATTCCAAAAATCTCATAATGCTCTTCACATTGTCCAGTTTTTAAGAGGTAATTTCTCTGATGATGACTTATCTAAGTACTGATATTTACAGTATTAATAGATTGTCATTAGGAGTCATTGAATTTTTACATTCCTTTAGCCACACAGCACTATTTGTTTTTCTCTTAAGCCCATGGAGTATATAGTCTCAGGTTCCTGGCTAGCTCAGCAGTGCCAGGTAGGGGGTCTATCTCATGTAGTAGGCCTTACATCCAGTTACAGAGTAGTTGTTTACTCCCACAATGTTTTTTTTTCACTATTGCACCAGCATATCAATGGAAAGAGTTAACCACTGTAGATCACATGGTTTGTAGCTGGATTGGTGGTTACATTTCTCATCTAGTTACAGAGAGAGGACCTTCAAGGACCAGAAACACTATTCAGTAGTAGTTAAGGTTCTAGTTAGGTACAAGCTCAACATTTCTGTGAAGAATAATCATAGCCTTGTCAATAGCCTGAGTCTTTAGGAGTTTCCATGGGGCTCCTTTGGCCAATGTTCTACTAGATGGAACCCGTTCCTGGCACTGCATGTTTCACATGATGATGAAAGATGTCTAATTGTAGCATTGTCTTACCCATTAATTAATGACAACATTTATACTTCTGTCATATGTGTATGTATTTTGGGGTTCCATACAGGACTATGTTTCTAGATGACCCATCAAATATACATTAGTATTAATTAATACATTTAATTAAGTTAATCCTCTATGTTACTTTTCTTTTCTTCACATTTAATCCTTCTGCTCCAGGTCCAACCCAGCCCATTTCTCTCTATTCTATTTCCCCTTCCACAGTCTGTTACTCTATAAATAACCTCTGTTGTTTATGAGTTGTAGCATTCCTACTGAAGGTGTAAAAAGTAGCATACACTTATAGGAAAAAACAAGCAATATATTTTTTCCATTTTGGTCGAGTTAACTCAGTCAGAATACTTGTTTCTAGCTCTGTTCATTTAAGTGTTAATTTCATAATTTATTTTTGTTTTAGATGAATAATATTCCATTGTATAAATGTAGTAAAGTTTTATAATCTATTCATCTGTTGATAGGCATTAGCTCTTCCCAAGTTTAGACTATTAGTATTGTAGAAATGAGCTTGAATGAACAAGTGTCTTTATAGTAATCTGTTAGAGACCTTTGGGTACATGTCCAAGATTAGTATAGCTGGACCTTCATCTAGATATATTTCCAGGTTCCTGTAGAACTGCCACACTGATTTCAATATTAGCTATACATATAATCAGTTCCATAGCCATGAATAAGTGTCCCTCTTACACTATATCTCAGCCAGTATGAGCTATCATTTATGTTTTATTGTTCTTGGCCATTCAAACTTGTATAAACTGAAATTTCAACATAGCTTTGGTTTCCATTTTTCTGAATGTTGAATATTGCTTTAAATATTTCTCTGACTTTTGTATTTTATTTTTTGAGACTCACTGTATAATTCTGTATCTTATTTTCAGTTGGGTTGTTTACTTGACATACAATATTTTTAGTTCTTTCTATATTGGGGTATTAACTGTCTATTAGAAATGTAGTTGATAAAGATATTTGCCAATTCTGCAGCCTGCCACTTTGTCCAAACCACATCTTTCATCATCATGTGAAACATGCAGTGCCAGAGTTGGGGTTCTGTTCTTGTGGCTGTCTTCTTTTAGGTTTGTTGAAGGATTACTTTCTTGGTTTTTCCAGGGCAGAATTTCTGTCCTTGTATTGGTGTTTTTCTGTTATTATCCTTTGAAGGGCTGGATTCCTGGAAAGATAGTGTGTGAATTTGAATTTGTCATAGAATACTTTGGTTTCTCCATCTATGGTAAATGAGAGTTTTGCTGGGTATAGTAGACTGGGCTGGCATTTGTGTTCTCTTAGTGTCTGTATAATATCTGTCCATGATCTTCTGGCTTTCATAGTCTCTGGTGAGAAGTCTCGAGTAATTTTAATAGGCCTGCCTTTATATGTTACTTGACCTTTTTTCCCCTTGCTGCTTTTAATATTCTGTCTTTATTTAGTGCGTTTGTTGTTCTGATTATTATGTGTCGGGAGGAATTTCTTTTCTGGTCCTACCTATTTGGAGTTCTGTAGGCTTCTTGTATGTTCACAGGCATCTCATTCTTTAGGTATGGAAAGTTTTCTTCTATAATTTTGTTGAAGATATTTGCTGGCCCTCTAGTTTGAGAGTCTTCATTCTCATCTACTCCTATTATCTTTAAGTTTGGTCTTCTCATTGTGTCCTGGTTTTCCTGGATATATTGCATTAGGATCTTTTTGCATTTAGCATTTTCTTTGATTGTCCTGTCTATGCTCCCTATAGAATCTTCTGTGCCTGAGATTCTCTCTTCTATCTCTTGTATTCTGTTGCTGATAGTCGTATCTATGGTTCCTGCTTTTTTTTCCTATGGTTTCTATCTCCAGGGTTATCTCCTTTTGGGTTTTCTTAATTGTTTCTACTTCCATTTTTAGGTCCTGGATGGTTTTGTTCAATTCCATCACCTGTTTGGTATTCTTTTCCTGCAACACTCTAAGTTGTTTATCTGTGTTTTCCTGTATTTCCTTCTTATATTCCTCCATCATCATCATGACAAGTGACTTTATATCCATGTCCTGCTTTTCTGGTGTGATGTTGTATCTAGGACTTGACATGGTGGGAGAGTTTCGATCTGGTAATGCTAAGTACCCTTGGTTTCTGTTGCTTCTGTTCTTATGCTTGCCTCCTGCCATCTCTGCCCAAGGAGAGCCAGCACTGGTGCAGACCAAAAGGGTCCCGCTGCCCTGGCCTGGATCCTTGTCTATCTCCCAGCTGTTAACTCAAGTCCCATGCGGTTGGACTGGAACAGATGTTGTGTTCCTCTCACCAGTGGTGCCAAGATCACCAGGAGAGTCCCGCAGGGTACCTGCGAGAGTACACATCCCCTGGGCCCAAGACTGGCGCTGGTGTGGTGTGGACAGGAAGTGGTCCACTGCCCCGGTCTGGCCCCCCATCTATCTCCCAGCTGCTGACTCAAGTCCCACACATGATTATTTCTTACATTTCATTTCATACCTAGGAATGAACTTTATTTTTTTCTGAGAAATTTTGGTGGCTAAATGACACCTTATAAAACAATAACTATGGGTCAAGCACTGTAGAATATCTATTTGAAAACCACAGATTTAAAGAGCCTTAAAGAAGTCAATGCTAAAGAAAGATTGCTGCCAATCTGTTTTAAACTTTAATGTAACTTGTCCACAAAACCAAACATAGTGAAAATTTACCACAAAGTATACCTTTTCAGACAAACGGGAAGTGACATCATCTGATAAAGTAGAGCAGTGAAAATTATTCCATACTCATCTCCCCAGATTGAAATTAATGAGCCGGCAAAATTTCAACTGTAACAACTAATCATTATTGACTTCTGGAATTTTGTTAAAAATTACAAGCAGATTAAAGTTGGTGATGACAGAAGTTGCTACGTTTTAATGAGAAAGTTCTGTGATATTTTAAAATGCAAGCTTCCTATCACCCACACTTCATTCTGCACAGCAGCCTGTATTTCACTCTTTGTACATATTTCTGGTGTTATGTAGAACAAGGAAAATTTTATTTTAACAGCATTTAGTAGTTGGAATTCGTATTCCACAGCAACCTCTAGAAAACCTGCCAGAAGGCTTTCTTTGTTAAAACATGTACAGAGACCAAGGTTTTTCTTGTTGTTTGTTTGTTTGTTTGTTTGTTTAACTAGGTGGCTTTTACTGAAAACATTGGAAGGGAAAATATTGAGAAGTGTCACATCAAACAAATACCCATACTTGAGAAAAACACAAATGAAGTATCTGTGAAGGAAGGCATTACAAACAGGTATATGTAATCTTGAGAATTAATACAAAGCCATATACATGCTCTGTGTGAAATATAGGATCAGAAAATATCTTAAAAGACACACAATTTTCAGTCTGGTTGGACTTAGTCTCCAGGTAAATAGCAAGGAAACTAAAATTGTAAACACTTTGGTTGAGTGGTGATTTGGGATCAAAATGCAAACCTTATTTTTTGATATATTTTCTTCCACTTTTAAAATCATTGTTTTTTCCAGGGACTTAAGATCAAACCATCATTTGACTACTAAGAAAACAGAAAATAGGCTCAGTGGCCACATATTAAAGATGCCTATTTTAAAAGAACATAGTTTTAGAATTAAATAATTTCTCAAAATAACAATATATTAAAATAAGAAAATAAAAATCATAGAAGAAGTTTGATTTCTACAGTTGCAGCAAGGTAGTTCAAAATATCTCTCATTAATAAAAATATGATACACAAAGAAGAAATATTAACAAGAAAATATAAATTAATTCAAACTTCCATTAAAATATTAGTATTATATTTATAGACATTTATTTTAAATTGACTATCTTAAATATACACAAGTTATTTCACATAAAACTTACATAGAGAGGAAACCTGTGTCTGGTATTGGAATTTTCATTTAATAATTTTCATTTTCTAGGAGCAGTATTGTTCTCTAATGTGAGGTATGTCTGTTCAAGCTCATAAAATAATGAAATTAACTCACAATCTTGAATGATTTCATAAGGCTTCTTTATGGATCCTTGGTTTTGTTTAATCCACTCCTATTCATTTGTTTCTTGTCTCTGTCCTGCTTAAAATCTTAGCTCGCAGTATTGCCCATCTGTTCTTTTACATTACAAGTGCTCCTTCTTACATTTTATTATTTGGACTGTAAGACCATAAGGTCTTAACTAGTTTAGCCTGTCACATATATTTCATTGCCTCCCTCACCTCTAGCTAAGAAGCTATTGGAAGTTAATGGCTGTTGGGAGAAAAAGTGTTTTTGAGGTTGGTTTTGCTGTCTATTTTAATGCTAAATGCGGGACCCCCAAAACCAGGAGACTGCACTTAGACCCAAGTGACCCTGCCCTCAAGTTATTTCTGAATGTTAAATAAAAATGCCAACAGCCAATATCTGTGTAGAAGAGCCATAGGTGTGGTTTTGGTCTCCCAAGCTTGTTGTCAGAGGAGAACCATTAGGAAAAGAAGGTAAAGGAGGAGGAAGAAGATGCCATGGGTTAGGAATCAAGAAATCATGGCCCTAACAGCTGGCTATCAGAGTTAACAGAAGCCCAGATGAAACATAGTAACTACTAACAGGGAGTTGTACATAGGAAAGCAAATTCTAATAGCAAGAGTGTAGATATCTGCCCAGCTTTTGTCCCTTTTAAGTTTATTATATACATAATTTTTGTGTGTGTGTGTGTGTGCTGTTTATCTGGAAACTAAATGGTCAAAGGCAGAGTAGAAACCGCAGGTCAAGATTACACAATTTCTACACCAGAGAGTCACTTTTCTTTAGAAATATGGCCAATGGTAGATTATCCATGCTCTAGTGGATGACCTCATAAACATTTGCTATGAGCAACACTATTTAAATTCACTTGGATAAAAAAATAAATATAAGAAAAAGTTATGAAGGTCAGAAGGTAAGTTGGATGGACAGAGGAGGGGTGAATATAATCAGGCCACATTATATGCTTATATGAAATTTTTAATAAACAAATTTTAATTAAGGCTAACGAATAAAAAATAAAATAAAACAAGGCATGGAGGCATATACCCCCCACCCAATCTCTTGGGAGGCAAAGTGCATAGATCCCTGTGCGTTTGAAGCTAGATTAATCTGCATAGTTGATTTCATGCAGGCAGGACAACACAATAAGATCCTGATTTCACAAAGATAAAATAGATCAACTGTGTGCTACAGATATACCACTGTACTGATCACATTTTTTCATAGGAATGGAACTAATAGAATGAACACACAAAACACAACACACACACACACACACACACACACACACACACACACACACACACACACATGCTTTTTCCTATCTGAAAGGCCAAGAATCTGGTACTGGTTCAGTCATGAGACCAGATGTCCCATTTGGTCTTTAGTTTACACTGGAATGCTTAAGAAATATGTTCTGATACCATTTAAAGGACCTCAGCGACAAGATAGCTGAACTTGTCAGCTAGAATGAGGGAAAAAAGTAAAAGTAAAATAAATAAATAAATAAATAAACAAATAAACAAATAAATAAATAAATTCCTCTTTTGCATTCTTTTATATAAGCTACCATCAGAAAGTCTGGCCCAGAAATGGGTCTGATGGCCTTAAATTGTCCAGATTTGTGATGAGTCTTTTTACCTCTAATGATCCAATCAAGAAAAATCCTTCACAGGTCTTCCTAGAAGCTTTGGTTGACCAAGCCAGCTCAGTGAGCCAACAGGGTCTCAAGGGAGGGAGGAAGGATTAAAGAGGGGGGAAAAAAGACAATTAGATAATATTATAACATAACTTTAACAAGTGCTGAAGCAGCTTTAATATTTCACTGTCTGCTTTATATCATTCTGTGTACATGCAAAGAATAAGGTCAGTTTCGGGTCAAGGAAAATGTAGTCAAGGAACAAACACGGAGTAAACACAATATTCAGGGACTTATCAAGATGATCGAAATCGGGAGTTCACTTCCTTGCTCTAGCCCAATGTCAAATGCTTGCCAATATCCTTGAAGCAGTACCAAGAGCTCTCCATATTGGGTGTTAGTTGATTCCAGGAAGTTAAGTTGACAATTAAGATTGAGCATCACAAGAATTCTTAGGTATATATCCAAAGAACAATAGAGAAACCTGCTTGTCTATGTGCAACAGTAGTCTATTCTTCACAGGATCTCAGGTAGTATAGTGGATGTGGCACTAGAAAGAGGCTGGTAAACTTGTATAAACTTATCAAATCACAAGAATGTTTGAGGATTAAATTCTGGTGTTTTGATTATATTGAATTGACTGGCATGTAGAATATAAATGGTTGAAATATTACACTGCATTTCATTAAGTTGTGCAACTATTATCTGTTGAGTAAAACATGAGATTCAGAAAAATAATTAGGGACAGGATCCTTCAAATTTCCATCTATCCCTGGAGCTGATCCTGCGTCACCGTATTATATACCCAAATACCACAGAGAGAGCTGGTCTCCCAGAAAGCCAGATACACCTGTGAGCACAGTTTAGACTACTACTTCTGCTCAAATTTCTAGCCCAAGAGGGACCTGCCCAGACCCATCAGGTCACAGGAACCAAGGAACAGCAGGCAACAGGATCATTTCAGTTTCAATCTGCATACTGGAGGTGACCTTGTGCAACAGCTCTCCATACCTAAACTCCTCCAGGACAGAACTGGTCTCCTAGGAGTCCTGACACATAGGCTTGCAGACCAGACAAGCCATAATCAGAGACAACAAGAACAGCTAACACCAGAGATAACCAGATAGCAAAAGGCAAGGGCAAGAATATAAGCAATAGAAACCAAGGTTACTTGACATCATTATAACCCAGTCCTCCCACCACTGCAAGCCCTGGATATTGCAGCACACCAGAAAAGCAAGACTCTGATTGAAAAATCACATCTTGCAATGATGATAGAGGACATTAAGAACAATATAAATAACTCCCTTAAAAAATACAGGCAAACACAGGTAAATAGGTAGAAGCCCCTAAAGAGGAAACACAAAAATCCCATAAAGAATTACAGGAAAACATAAAGATACAGTTGAAGGAGTTGAACAAAATCATCCAGGATCTAAAAATGGAAATAGAAACAATAAAGGAATCACAAAGGGAGACAATCCTGGAAATAGAATGCTACTTCAACTCGAGTAGTGACATGCATGACAGGACTAAAAACCTGGACATAATCCTGATGCAAAAAGTTGACAGAAACTTAGTCTCCTGGAATCATGGCATTCCCGTATAACAAATGCTCCAAACTTGTCCTTGTGAATGGGTCTCTGTGTTTTCTTTCAGTATTGCTTTATTATAGATGTCTCCAAGCAATGACTTGCCAAATACCTAAGCAAAGTTGAACTTTGCTGCCTGGCCTTCATCAATGCCCCAGGTAGTCTTTGAGCCAACAATGGGCTTTGAATGTTGCCTATTCAGTGACATTCAGAATTGCCTCTATAATTGTAAGGGAGGCAGTGAAAGAAATCAGGCATTACTATCTATTACATAGAGTTAGAAATCTCAGTGCAAGCTTAGCAAAGTAAGTTTAGAATTCTTATTATAGTTATGCATGGTAAAGTACATTTCTTATTAGTAGAAATTTCCCCCCACACTATCACTTAGAATAAAAGCCAAAACGCTCGCATATACAAGAATTTACAATGGTTTAGGAAGTAGATCAGGCTGTGGTTTTATAGTACTGCATTATTCATGAGGTTAGCTAGAGAGGAACTCCCAAATTAGAACCATGGCTTAGGCATGAAAGCCCTTGCCCCAGGAGTGTAAAGACCTCACACTTGGCTTCCAAGACTACAGTTGACCTTAGATAGAGCTGACTTTGTCTCAGTTGTTTTATTGCCCAGTTCCTGCCAGTCTTTGTGTTTGCATTCCTCTGTTTTGTGTAAGAGTCATTAAGCATCCAGTAACCTCATTGCACCTTGCCAATGTGTCACCAAACTTCCCTATTTTCTTCTGTATAAAAAGTTTGATGCTCTATTTGACAAATTACTTTCAGATACAGCACACTCTCTTCTTTTTGTAACTATCTGTCAGCCCCTTCTCGCCAAATCTTTGCCCACCTGTCCAGAACCCTAATTTCTCCCACAGATTGAGGGGGGGCAGCCTGAGGCCAGTCCACAGCAATAGAAAAGCTGGGAAAGAGATCAGGAGTCATAGAAAAAAAAAAAAACATCACCAACAGACTACAAACAATAGAAGAGAGACTCTCACAAAACTGGATACCAAATACCTAAGTTAAATCAGGATCAGATAAACCATTTAAACAGTCCCTTAACACTTAAAGAAGTATAAACAGTCATTAAAAGTCTCCCAATGAGAAAAGCCAAGGACCAGATTGGTTTAGTGCAGAATTCTATCAGACCTTCATAGATGAACTAATACCAATACTCTTCAAACTATTCCACAAAATAGAAACAGAAGGGAAACTACCCAATTCATTCTTTGAAACCACAGTTATGCTGTGTATTCTCCCTTGGAGATGGAATGGTTTCTATCTAATCAGGAACTTGTCACAATTTCCTTTCATAGAGGACTTCATAAGAGATTTTTTTTCTAATTCTATCATGTTTAATATTCCAAATTGATTTAAAAAACTGGCTGAATGAATATTACTTTTAGCTTCAGAAGATATCATATATATTTAAGAGGCATTTAACTATTATAAATTATTTTGATGACTTAAAAATGTCAATAGTGAGTTGTATATTTTAAACTAAATTTTATTAGTTTAATAAAAATAACAATGATTAGAAGAGAATAATGAACATAATATGATAGATGTTCATTCAATAGCACTAACAATCAGTTTGAATTCCAATATTCTAAATATATAAAAAAGTATTGTATGACAGATATCTATTTTCTGTCAGAAAACTGTTTTAGTATAAAATAAGTTCAGACTAAATATAAACATCTAGAGATAGATATGGCATGGTAACACTAATCAAAGTAGAGCTAGAAAAGTTATATTAATTTCAAGTGCAAGAGTTATTCAAGCAAGAGAAACTCAGACATAATAGAGGCCATTCATAATGATAATGGGGTTAATTCTAAGAGTACATGCAATCTAAAACACACAAATTCACAGAAAATAAAAGCAGAATAATAGTTGCCACAAAGTTGAAGAAATGGAATGGGTAGTGACTGCTTAATGGCTTTAGGATTTATTTTGGTCTGATGAAATGTCATGGCACTAACACAACGAAGAGATGAATTTGGAGAATGTATTTAATTCTAGTGAACATTAGCTTTCAAAAGGTTAGTAGTTCATTTTATGTTATGCACATTTTCTTCAACAACAAAATATATGAAGATGCAACAAAATTATGTACCCTCAAATATCATGTAATGAAGAATGACTACTGAACTGATAAGTGATGTGTGCTGTCTCACCTCATCTCTTAGCCAAGGCAGGCATTACTTGGTATATTGTAATTTTTTTCTCATCCAAATTCTGCTTAATGAAATATTTTCAATAAAGTAATCTAGTCTCTTAGAACTAAGAAAATAAGAGAGTTATAATTCTCTTCTAGTGTGGCCTTCCAAAACTATCACCTTAAAACATACACAAACTATCTTCATCTGATACCTTTATATTATACTTGAAATTCCACAATCGTAATTTCACTCACATTCAACTTTGCTAGCTATTCTCCTAAGACAACCAAACCTAAGGCAAAGATTCATGTGTTGGGGATCTATTTAGGAAAAACATGTATATGGGTTATAGAAAAGTAGGATTCCATAGAGAGAGAAACTCCACTATAAGACAGTTCTAATATAAACTTCAGCTGAGCCTATGAGGTGCTATGGAATTACAATGATATTTAAGAGGTATCCTTGAAGAAGACGGTGACATTATATTCCAGTATAAGTCAGTAAATTCATTTGGGATTTCCAATGGAAAGAGTTATGATTTTGGAGACAGAAGGGTAAATTACATGTAGTGACTCAGATCTGACTTATCATCAGCTACCACTATATTTGAAGAAATAATTCATTCTGAAGGGGAAATCCAAGTGGCATCTCACAGCCCAGATGCACCAATTTTAATGATCAGTCAAATGTATATATCACAATAAGTCTATTTAACCCTACTGTAGAGGCAAGAGAAAAAATAAGCACACCAGATACCCAAGAATTGAGTAAGATTCTTCAAAGAGAAGCTAAGTATCATAAAAATATAGTGACGTGTCATGAAGCACTACATATTCCAAATGTTTTGACCTTTTTTGCACTCATAATTTAAAATTCAGTAGCAAAACTTTGGAAAGAATAATGTCAGTAGACTTATTGGTCATTGTCTGGAGAAGATGGTGAACCTAGTTTTACATTTATCACTCTGTTAGTGTAACAGATTTGTACCACTGGAAAGCCATTTTTCAAAGTACCAAAAACCAATTGTCTATTTCTCAATAAATCTTCAGCAAGCTTGTGTGTTCTTTGATGAGAAGAACATCTTCAAGAAGCAGTATTTTCTTAAAAGTGGACCATCAAGAGTTTGGAATGCTCACTAGTGTAACCTACTTTACATTCTTTGGTTCTTTTGCCTATGTAGCCACGTATATCAAAACTGAGTACTAAAAGTAAGCATTATGTGAAATATAGTGTTCATACAGGGAACAGTGAGTTCATGTCTCCACTATATCATGTCTCTGCAACAAGACCAAATTGCATAAAAAAGGGATGGTCTCAGAACTGACTCAGACTTATGCCTTGAAACTCATCTTTCATGTTATCTTCTATTTTAACATGAGTTGTGCCAAAAAACATATTGCTTGGAGTATTCCTAAGTATCCACTTGAATGTGAGAAAAAGTATTCTTATCTAAATGGTGAGCATTGTTTATAGAAGAAAAAATGATTTTGTGTGATAATCTCTGAAAAATTCCATTTTACTATTTCCATTTATCTATAGATTTATTTTTTTCAATGTACAACTTAACTAAATAAAGGCAAAGATATTTAATCACACATTCACTTTCACATTAAACATAATTATTGATCAGAACTAGTAGCATGATTAGAAGACTCTACTCTTCTTGAATACTGCTTCACTGACTGTTTAATATCATGTTCTTCACTTC
Organism: Mus minutoides; assembly: GCA_902729485.2. Classification (NCBI taxonomy): domain Eukaryota; kingdom Metazoa; phylum Chordata; class Mammalia; order Rodentia; family Muridae; genus Mus; species Mus minutoides. Next base: position 776,832 of record LR749502.1, read on the forward strand.
TTTTTACAAGTGATATAGAGTGACTATTATATTTTCTCCTAAGAAGTAAAGAAGATTTATGACTTTCAAAATAATATTTTCTCCTAAGAAGTAAATAAGATTTAAGACTTTCAAAATAAATAGCCTTGAATGTGACTATCCAGAAGGTAAGAATATCCCTCTTAATGCTTTCTAAATATTTAGAAAGATTAATCACTATAAATGTTTGTGCATATAATTCCTTTGTGAATTATAGTTTATGAACTTCAAGTACAATGGAAAAAATATTCCAATTTGGACAGGATACATACATCTTTTGCAAATGACCTACTGAAGGCACTAACCAAGTACTATATGTAATCATATATTCTTCATATGGTCAATTCTGTAAAAATGTAGTAGCTGAATATAGCAAATTTAATCATATCCTTATACCATGGAAACAACCATGTAAATGTTTATACCTTCTTTCTTGATATACTAACAGTTATATTAATATTCACTTGTAGCAATCTTATTTCAGGTATCCAGTTTAAATGAATATTGTATAGGAGTAACCATTTGGCATTTTTCACATTTAATAATTAATTTTCCAATTTTTCATGTTAGACTTTGATTCAAACCTTTTAAGATGATGTAATGATACATTGATATTAATGACAGCAAAAATTCCCTGAAGTACTCCATCACAGGTGTGTGATAATGATAATAATGCTATTATTTGTTAGATATCTGCCTTAGATAGAGTAATGCATTATAATATGCATCTTACATTACATCTTACTTAACCTTCACAATCCTCTTATCTTATATCTTCTTTCTTTCTTTCTTTCTTTCTTTCTTTCTTTCTTTCTTTCTTTCTTTCTTTCTTCCTTCCTTCCTTCCTTCCTTTCTTTCTTTCTTTCTTTCTTTCTTTCTTTCTTTCTTTCTTTCCTTCCTTCCTTCTTTCTTTCTTTCTTTCTTTCTTTCTTTCTTTCTTTCTTTCTTCCCTCCTTCCTTCCTTCCTTCCTTCCTTCCTTCCTTCCTTCCTTCCTTCCTTCCTTTCTTCTTTCTGTCTTTTTGTCTTTCTTTCTAAACTCTTCTATTTAGTTCTACAGATAGGGAAGATGAAGTTGAGGGAAGAAAGGATGTATTCAACTTCCCTGGTGAATCTTTTTTCAATGTCAAGTGTATATGAAAAAAATACTATATACAGAATATTCCTTTTTGGAATGTGGTGAGATTTTGAGTAGGAAAATGGCAGCACCATAGTCATCTTTGGACATTTCTTAGTTATATAAATAATGCTGAAAGCAGTCTGTTCTATGGATGTAGTTAAAGAGAATGGGGTAAATTACAAACATATAAGGTAGCTTTTATATTTCAGTAACAAAGCAATTGACTTTTTCAAAATAATAATGAGTGAGTATTGGTGACTGTGCATATTATCAGCCTTCCAGGGAAGCTGACATCAGTGCTGATAATATGCCAAACTTTCAGCACAAGCAAAGCACATGACCTGATTAATACTGCAAGAGTGATGGGATCATTATGCACATTTCATGACATCACTGTGGGATGCTTTTCTTATACTTCCTTACAGAGATTCAGAAGTTCACAATGAAATCTAGAGGAACTTTAGACAAAGAGATCTTTAACATGAAAGGACTGATGCAATGTGAATGGATAGTTGAGCAGAAACTGGGGTTTCTTATGTACTTTAAAGAAAAGAAAATAACTCAAATGAAGTAATTATGGAAACTGCTAATATTAATTTGTCAAAGGGATGAAAGTGTTTCTGAGATAAACAGATTCAAAGGTCAGGAAAGAGTATTATCTTATGCTTTTGTGGTCCCTAGTATACTTAAAATATTCCTATGTGATTCAATGGTGTGGGGAAGGGAACTGAAGCTGCACCAATACATAGTTTCCATGTATAGAAAACTAATAAGATAGTAGAGCGACACATAAGCTATATATTTTTCATCTCACACTCAGCACCTCTAAATTCTACAAGAAATGATATAATGGTGAGGCTTAAGACTGAACTGGGGTTAGAAGAAAAAGCTGATAAATAGAAATATTTTATTAGGATTTGGTTTTACTCACAAGTCATGACAACTGTTGATAGAATTCAATGGAAAAATGTATTTTTATTCCAGGTCACCTAGATCTGTTATTTCCATTTCTCTTTTGTGCATCCATCCTTAAATGCTGACAGTTTCTGTGCATAGTTTACCTAGTCAAAACACTAAGTGCATGATTGTGTAGTATTTTTGCCAGTTAAAAGCTTTCAATTATGCTAAAATCTCTGGAGAAATAGTAGTCATTATTTCAATTATTCCCTAAAATATATATTCATTTTCTACTGATAAAGATGTTTATTTTTATAAATAGGAAATAATAAATTTAGTTTGGTTTCTGAAAATGGGTAGGTCCATTGTAATATAAAACACATGGATTATGGTCAGTGACATTTCAAATAATATGGTAATTTTCATTTATTGAGCTGGAAATACTATTCACCTTCACTGATTAAGGGTACTTGCTGATATTCTCGAGTACCTGCATTCAGTTCCAAGCACTTCCATGGTGTCTCATAACTGTCTAAAATCTCAGCTTGGGGTGATCCAAAGCCTTCTTCTAGCCTGTGTAGCCAATAGGCATGTCTTATGCAGATAAAAATGCATACAAAAAACTCATACACATAATAAATGAAGAGTCAACTTAATAAATACTTCCTCAAGCTAGAGAAAGTACCCAAGGAGCTGAAGGAGTCTTCAACCCTCTAAGTGGAAGAATAACCATGAACTAACTAGTACCCCCTGAGCTCATGTCTCTAGCTGCATATATAGAAGAGGATGGCCTCGTTGGCCATCAGTGGGAAGAAAGGCCTCTTGGTCATGCAGACTTTATATGCCCCAATACAGGGGAACGCCAGGGCCAAGAAGTGGGAGCGGATGGGTAGGGGAGCAGGGCCGGGAGGGGGGAGGGTATAGGGAACTTTCTGGATAACACTTGAAATGTAAATGAATAAAATATCTAATAAAAGTTGAAAAAAAATAAATACTTTCTCAAAATACATTTCTCATAATGCATTTAATAAAGACATTTATAGCCCTACCAAATCGGAAGTTTTTTTTTTATAATGTATTTTTATCAGATATTTTCTTCATTTACATTTCAAATGCTATCCCAAAAGTCCTCTATACCCTCACCCATCCCCCACCCTGCTCCCCTACCCACCCACTCCACATTTTGGCCATGGAGTTCCCCTGTACTGGGGCATATAAAGTTTGCCTGACCAAGGGTCCTCTCTTCCCAATGATGGCCAACTAGGCCATCTTCTGCTGCATATGCAGCTAGAGACACAAGCTCTGGGGGTACTGGTTAGTTCATATTGTTCTTCCACCTATAGGGCTGGAGACCCCTTCAGCTCCTTGGGTACTTTCTCTAGCTCCTCCCTTGGGAACACTGTGTTCAATCTAATAGCTGACTGTGACTATCCACTTCTGTGTTTGCCAGGCACTGGCATAGCCTCAAACTAGACAGCTATATCAGGGCCCTTTCAGTAATATCTTGCTGGCATATGCAATAGAGTCTGCGTTTGGTGGCTGATTATGGGATGGATCCCCAGCTGCAGCAGTCACTGGTTGGTCCATCCTTTTGTCTCAGCTCCACACTTGATCTCTGTAAGTCCTTCAATGTGTGCTTTGTTCCTAATTCTATTTAAAGACAAAGTTATCACCATTTGTCACTTTTTTTTTTTTTTTTTTTTTTTTTTTTTTTTTTTTTTTTTTTTTTTTTTTTTTTTTTTTTTTTTTTTTTTTTTTTTTTTTTTTTTTTTTTTTTTGGTTTTTCGAGACAGGGTTTCTCTGTGTAGCCCTGGCTGTCCTGGAACTCACTCTGTAGACCAGGCTGGCCTCGAACTCGGAAATCCGCCTGCCTCTGCCTCCCAAGTGCTGGGATTAAAGGCGTGCGCCACCACGCCCGGCTAACATTTGTCACTTTTAAGTGGCCTTATGTTTAAAGTATAGCTATTGCTACTATTCTTCCTTTCTATCTATCTGTCTATCTATCTATCTATCTATCTATCTATCTATCTATCTATCTATCTATTATTTTTTATCTATTTTCTTTCTTTTCATTTTCCTTCATTCTTTCTTTTGTTATTTATTTTTCTACCCACCCATGTTATTGTGCATGTGCAGAAGTCAAAGGTCAATTTTTGGTAGTTGGTTCTTTTCTTTCTGGTTCATTCCAACACTGAACTTGGTATTTCGGACTTTATACACTGAGAAACATGTATGGTATGTACATTGCTTTTTAAGACATATTTAATTTATATGTATAAGGGTTTGACTGCATCTATCTAGTGTACCATGTGCATGCATTGTGATCAAGGAGACCAGACAAGGTATCATATTCCTATTCCCTGTAACTGGAGTTATAATTTGTAAAAATGGTTTATGTTGTGAGTGCTGGGAGCTCTGTGAAGGCAGTAAATCCTCTTTATAATGAGCCATATCCTCAGCCCATGTGCACTGCTTTCCCAGCAGTAAAATTTGAGATTTTAATTTACGTTTTCAGATAAGTTTGTGATTTTACAATTCACTTGTTGATCTAGATGGAAAATTTCCATTTTCTGCAATCACCAAGTTTAAAGTTGATGGGAAAAGCTTTTGGCTGAGATTCTGGACTTTTTAAAACTTGAGAGATTCAAATCATATCTTTCAGTGTTTTTGGTACCTAAAGTTTGTCAGGTTTTATAGTATAAGCAGGCCTGATGATGAAAGTACTTCCCATCTAAAGCAGCTGTCTTGTATTCACTAGAGTAATTTAAATCATTTAAAGTATTTACATAGCTGACAAAGTGATAGTATAAGTGGCTGATGTGAGAACATCAAGACAGTTCACAAGGAAATCATGTTCCTTTCAATATTGACTCCCCTAACTTGATTTTCCACTATCAGGTGGTCAGAAATTGCAAACTATTTTTAGATGTAAACAATAATTTTGAAAGTCTGTTGACTGTGAAGTACGAGTGTAAGTAAGTATTTTGAAGTAGTTTACCTCATTTTATATTTAAAATAGTATTCTGAGATAAGTGTTATTATAATTTTCTCTTTGCAATTTAGGAAACTGAGGCATAGAGACATTAAGTAATCTGCTTAAGGATGCATACCTACTAGGAGAAAAAATACTGTAATTCAAACAAGAGAAATCATGAATCTTTATTCTGACTGACTATTCTCTTTGATATTAAGTAAAGGCTAGTGGTGTTGATGATATGAATTTTTATAGACGCCATTGTTGAATGTTCACCTTTTATGGATCTGGTACTTAGTGCATTGCTAAAATTTACTTGTGAAATATTCATATCAGCATTCTGAGAGTGATGAATAGTCTCATTTTAGAGATAAAAGATCTGAAGTCACATTACTTCCATATTTCACACATTTAAGAAATGAGAAAGTTGGGATTTCCTTTCATTTGGATAAATTGAAACTTTAACAATTGTGCTGATAGTCCTGTAATTTAACTACAAATATTATAATTTGACTGAGGCTAGATTTTCCTGTAGAAATTAAACTTACATTTACTAATGCTAAATGGATTGTATGTGCAGTAGAAAAGTCTTAGCTGCTGAAACACAAGGTCAAGTCGTGTCTTTGGAAATTTAATGCAATGATGTGAAGACTCAAAGTGTATCCTAAGTGCCTTGGAACCACTTCTTATTCTATTTCTAGAATGCATTTAGAATCCTAGACTGCCAAACCTAGATTAGAAAGATATTAGGGGTCATCTAGTTCAGACTTCTTATTTTACAAATTAAAATTCAAGCAAGAGCAGAGAATATGGATTTATATTGGGTTTTAATAGTCTTCTAAACTTCCTCTAAAATATTTTCTCATTATTTTTTTAAATTAAATTGCTTTGTGTACAATTTATATTTATATCAAGAAATTATACATTGACTACTTCCAGTTACACCAAGATATGCTATCTCTATTTGTTCTGACCCCTTTCTTTTTATTTCAACTTTTATTAGATATTTTCTTCATTTACATTTCAAGTGTTATTCAGAAAGTTCCCTATACCCTCCCCCCTCCCGGCCCTGCTCCCCTACCCATCCGCTCCCACCCCTTGGCCACAGCATTTTCCTGTATTGGGGCTTATAAAGTCTGCATAACCAAGGGGACTCTCTTCCCACTGATGACCAACTAGGCCATCCTCTTCTATATATGCAGCTAGAGACACGAGCCCAGGGGGTACTAGTTAGTTCATGGTTATTCTTCCACCTAGAGGGTTGAAGACCCCTTCAGCTCCTTGGGTACTTTCTCTAGCTCCTTCTTCCTTGGGAACCCTGTGTTCCATCTAATAGCTGACCGTGAGCTTCCACCTCCATGTTTGCCAGGCATTGGTATATTTTCCCCCAAGACAGCTATATCCTGGCCCTTTCAGCACCATCTTGCTGGCATATGCTATACTGTCTATGTTTGGTGACTGATTGTGGGATGGATCCCTGGCAGCTGCAGTCGTTGGGTCCATCCTTTGGATTGAGCTGCACAAATGCTCCCTTTAACTCTTTCAATGTGTGCTTTGTTCTTAATTCTAGGAAGGGGTGACATGTCCACATTTTGATCTTCCTTCTTCTTGAGTATCATGTGCTTAGTAAATTGTATCTTGGGTAGTCTAGGTTTCTGGGCTAATATCCACATATCAGTGAGTACATGTTATGTGAGTTATTTTGTGAATGGGTTACCTCACTCAGGATGATGGCCTCCAGATCCATCCATTTGCCTAGTAATTTCATATATTTATTGTTTTCAATAGCTGAGTAGTTCTCCATTGTGTAAATATACCAATTTTTTTGGATCCATTCCTCTGTTGAGGGACATCTGGGTTCTTTCCAGTTTCTGGCTATTATGAATAAGGCTGCTATGAGCATAGTGGAACATGTGTCCTTGTTACCAAATGGAATATCTTCTAGATATATGCCCAGTAGAGGTATTGCAGGATCTTCCCGTAGTACTATGTCCAATTTTCTGAGGAACCGCCAGACTGAATTCCAGAGTGGTTGAACCAGCTTGCCTTCCCACCAACAATGGAGGAGTTTTCCCCTTTCTCCACATCCACGCCAGCAACTGTTGTCACCTGAATTTTTGATCTTAGCCATTCTTACTGGTGTGAGGTGGAATCTCAGGGTTGTTTTGATCTGCATTTCCCTGATGATTAAGGATGTTGAACATTTTTTATGTGCTTCTCAGCCATTCGGTATTCCTCAGTCGAGAATTCTTTGTTTAACTCTGTGCCCCACTTTTTCATGGGGATATTTGATTTTCTGGTGCCCACCTTCTTGAGTTCTTTATATATATATTGGATATCAATCCCCTATCTGATTTAGGATTGGTAAAGATCCTTTCCCAATCGGTTGGTGGCCCTTTTGTCCTGTTGACAGTATCTTTTGTCTTACAGAAGCTTTGCAACTTTATGAGGTCCCATTTGTCAATTCTTGATATTACAGCACAAGCCTTTGCTGTTTTGCTCAGGAATTTTTCCCCAGTGCCCATATCATCGAGGCATTTCCCCACTTTCTACTCTATAAGTTTCAGTGTCTCTGGTTTTATGTGGAGGTCCTTCAACCACTTAGACTTGACCTTAGTACAAGAGATAAGAATGGATCAATTCCCAGTCTTCTACATGATAGCTGCCAGTTGTGCCAGCACCATTTGTTGAACAGGCTATCTTTTTTCCACTGGATAGTTTTAGCTTCCTTGTCAAAGATCAGGTGACGATAGGTGTGTGGATTCATTTCTGGGTCTTCGATCCTATTCCATTGATCTACCTGTCTGTTGCTGTACCAGTACCATGCAGCTGGTTCTTTGAAAAAGTCAACAAGATAGACAAACCCTTGGCCAGACTCACTAGAGGGCACAAGGATAGCATCAGAATCAACAAAATCATAAATGAAAAGTGAGTCATAACAACAGATTCTGAGGAAATCCAAAACACCATCAGATCCTTCTACAAAAGGTTATATTCAAAAAAACTGGAAAATCTGGATGAAATGGATAACTTTCTAGACAGATACCAAGTTTCAAAGTTAAACCAGGATCAGATTAATGACCTAAACAGCTCTATATCTCCTAAAGAAATAGAAGCAGTCATTAATAGTCTCCCAACCAAAAAAAGCGCAGGACCAGATGGGTTTAGTGCAGAGTTCTATCAGACCTTCAAAGAAGACCTAGTTCCAGTTCTTCTCAAAGTATTCAACAAAATAGAATCTGAAGGCACACTACCCAATTCATTCTATGAAGCCACAATTACTCTGATACTTAAACCACATAAAGACACAACAAAGATAGAGAACTTCAGACCAATTTCCCTTATGAANTTAGTGCAGTAGCTGGATATAGAATCAACTCAAACAAATCAATGGCCTTTCTCTATACAAAGGATGAACTGGCTGAGAAAGAGATCAGGGAAACATCACCCTTCACAATAGTCACTAACAGTATAAAATATCTTGGTGTGACTCTTACTAAGGAAGTGAAAGATTTGTATGACAAGAACTTCAAGTCTCTGAAGAAAGATATTGAGGAAGATCTCAGAAGATGGAAGGATCTCCCATGCTCATGGATTGGCAGAATCAATATAGTAAAAATGGCTCTCTTGCCAAAAGCTATCTACAGATTCAATGCAATCCCCATCAAAATTCCAACTCAATTCTTCAAGGATCTAGAAAAGACAATTAGTAAGTTCATCTGGAATAACAAAAAACCTAGACTAGCAAAAACTCTTCTCAACAATAAAAGAACCTCTGGTGGAATCACCATGCCTGACCTCAAGCTGTACTACAGAGCAATAGTAACAAAAACTGACCCCTTTCTTATAACAGAACAAATAAGCACAGATGGCTTCAGAAAGGGGAATACAACAATGCAGGCTATGTAGGGATAATGGTACCTGGGAAGCATTTTGTTGTAAAGTTCCTAGGATTTTCACTTTATCTGTCATATATCTTTAATGGCTGCAGCAGAGATAAGGGACTTAAAAGAACTGTGGTCAAAAAAATCCATATAATTTAAATAACGTTTACTCTAACCGAGGGATTAGAAAAACAGAAAACAAAGAAAATAGAAAACTTTGTTATATTTTATTTATTGTTTCATCTCTCATGTACATGTGTTTCTATAATTCCATCACAGAAAGTGGCAATAACATGTCTCTTACTCAGTGCAAACAATCTTGGTTATGTACCTCCAGGATTGTGTTTGTAGGATTCCCGCTGCTCTTACTGGAGCACAGTAGAAAGTAGCCAAACATTAGGAAGTCTGAACAATATAAGATGTAAGTTTGGCTATTTAATTAAAAGAGAACTTGTAATAGGAGGACAAGTTAAATAATTGAAAATTATATTTGCAAATACTACAATGAAACTATTATTTAGCATTAATAATGTACTTTGAAAACTATATATTTAGAGCTAAATGACTTCTGGTGATGTAAATAATATATTGGAATGATTGGGTGCGTTGTAGTGACAACTATAATCTGAACTGGAACACATAAACTGCTGGACTAGTATAAGAGTAAATGAAAATAAAAGCCGAGTTACTCAATTAAAAGTGGAGTCCTATGCAGTGGTGATGTCTACCTCCAGGAGTTGTCCCAGCTCATCAGAATGAGTGTTAGGAAATCCCTTCTGGCTACCAGAACATGAGTCAATTTGAAATACAATATTGTACATACTGTTCTTAACCATGCCTGCTCTGAGGAGAATCGAATTCACCACCATCATATTTGCAAGAAATTTTACCTGAGTACAATCTACCTAAGGGGAGAAAAAACTGAATTGTTGTCCCTTAAAGCCATCCTATACCAGCCAGCACATGTCTGTAAGGAATATCATGAAGTATTTGCAAAGATCAAAGTTCATAGGCCCATGCTCAGATAAGCAAAAGACTTATATAAAACTGTGGGGTGCTATATCCCCTCTCCAAGGTTTACAACTATATTACAAAAGGGCTATAATGTATTTTTTTTCAAGACAGTGTTTCTCTGTGTAGTCCTGGCTGTCCTAAAACTCACTTTGTAGATGAGACTGACCTCAAATTCAGAAATCTGCCTTCTTCTGCCTCTCAAATGCTAGGATTAAAGGCATGTGCCACCATTGCCTGGCTTGGTTTTATTTTTTATCTAAAATTTCATGTCCTCATTTAACAAAAAAATAGGAGACATGCTATTAAGAAACAACGCTTTGAAGAAATTGAACAGATACTAAAATCGACTCAAATGAAGCAGATGAGTTGGGATTTCCAGGTAATTTTAAATATGGAAAATTCATTATTAGAGACATATACTGAAAATAAAAACCAAGAATAACTAGAAGAGTTATATTGTCTGCATAATGTGACTCTCAGAAAGAAAAGGAGAAGAGAAAAAGAAAAAATATTAGAAGAAATAATGTTTGAAATTTTCACTTAAATGACGTAACTATAGATTTAAAAAGGAAAAAAAAAAAAAAACACCTCAGAAAAATATCCTGCATGACAAATGTCCCCTCTCCCCCCAAAAGTGCATCTGAGCATCTAGTCCATCTTCAAAATATTAAGCAAAAGGAAATCTTGAAAGAAGACAGAGAAATAAAAAAGTTTTAAAATAAAATAAGAAGCTTTAAAAAGCCTTAAATAAGATCCATTACTTTCCGTGCTTAGAAAGAAACAAATATACAAATAATATCTAACTTCTTCTTAGAAATATAATAGTAAGGAACATGCATCAAAATGTTAAATGTTTACAGAAAATTAGCTCCTAATTTGGAAGTCTACATCCACTGAATTTACTCTCCACATTGAAGGAAAAATAGAATTTCTCTGATCTTTCTATTACATACCTTGAGGAAAATTTAAAGACTGATTTCATTTAAAAATGTAGAGAAACTCACATCTACACAAAGATATAGATATTGTTGCAAAACAGATGAAACATTTTAAATGCATATTTTATTGTTTTGACTAAAACTAATTTATTACATTACATAAAATATTAATGACAGTTCATTTCTAGAAGATAAATGATGATATAAACTATGGAATAAGTGGAAATATTTGTTCTTATAAAATATGTAAACAAGTAAGGACACAGTATTAGGTATTTAAAGGTAAATATGATTGTCCTGTTCAGATTTTTCTCAACTGGACCCAAACTAGAGTTATCCTGGCAGAGGGAATCTCAATTAAGAAAATGCCTCTATGAGATTGGCCTGTGCCTATGTCTATGGGGTATTGTTTTCTATTGATATTTGAAAGAAGCGTGCCTAGTCCACTGTGGGAAGTATAGATGAGTGGACCTGGGGTGTATAAGAAAGAAAGCTGATCAAGGCATGGAGAGCAAGCCAGTAAGCAATGTTTCTACATGGTCTCTACTTCAGTTCCTGCATCCAGGTTGCTGCTTTTAGTCTCTGCTCTAAATTTCCTCCGTGACAAAATGTGACCTGAAAATTGAAAGCTGAAATAGGCCTTTTATCCTCTCTCCTTCCCAAGCTCCTTTTGTCATGCTGTCACAGTAACAGAAAACAAACTAGCACAATGTGTCAATTAAAAATGGATATTATAAATAGTAGTGGAACAGGTATTCCCGATAAAATTTGTAATTTAACCAAGGTGACACATTACCACTGCTTTTTCCACATCATGCTTGAATTTACTTCCAATACACTAAGACAAGAAATGTTATAGCAATAGAAAAATAACTAAGGCAATATTCATAAATCTTCCTTCTATACTTGTACACTTCTGGGTTTCCAATATTCTTTCTACAACCTATCACATATCTAACACATATACTTACTTTCTTATTCATGTAATATCCATTGTTGTTTCCTTTCTTCAATCATTCTTTTTTAAATAGTTAAATGGTGATGCCCTTTGCTCTAAAAATAAAATATAAATGGCATTTTACCAAAGAGTACCCCAATGTTTTTTCCCTCCAAAACTAAAATGGAAATTCAAATGGAACACACAACTGTCTGTTATGACTGAAAATTAAAAAATAAAGAGGCAGAAAGAAAAAAATAAAACAGGATTGTTGATAAATTACTAGGGCCCTACTCTATGCCTTCCTCAAATAACTGTGGAAAAATAATTCCTAGTGAAGGAAAACTAAAGACACATATAAAACAAAACAAATATATTCTGGGCTATAAGTGAAGCTCTGACAAATACAGGAAAAGATAATTCTTTGTGGCATATCATACTGCAGTGGAATAAAAGTAGAAATCCACATCAAAAGGGTAGTTGATGGCTATGGTAGTCCACATTGTAATACAATTAAAGGGAGCTCAAATACATAAACTAATGATGCAATTTTAGGCATTAAAAATAAGTCTCTGTCCCAGCCAGAGCACCCCACCCCGCCATCTTTCCTCTGAGCCCAGCGGACGCAGCTAGGGCCTGTCCTACACTTCACACACCCCAGGACTTTAAGATCGCATCTGGGTTACACGTGAGTGGAGGGCAGAGGTGGTGTTGGGAGCAGTGGGTCAGCAGTTGCCCACAGGGGCAGGATCCGAGAACTCCGCCCCACTGGAGGCTGGGCCTCTCCCAGCCAGAGCACTCCCTACCCCACCATCTTTCCTCTGAGCCCAGCGGACACAGCTAGGGCCTGTCCTGCTCTTCACACACCCCAGGAATTTAAGATCACATCTGGGTTAAGCATGAGTGGAGTGCAGAGGTGGTATTGGGAGCAGTGGGTCAGCAGTTGCCCGCAGGGGCAGGATCTGAGAACTCTGCCCAACTGGAGGCTGGGCCTCTCCCAGCCAGAGCAGCCCCCACCCCGCCATCTTTCCTCTGAGCCCAGTGGACACAGCTAGGGCCTGTCCTGCGCTTCACACACCCCAGGACTTTAAGATCGCATCAGGGTTACTTGTGAGTGGAGTGCAGAGGTGGTGTTGGGAGCAGTGGGTCAGCAGTTGCCCTCAGGGGCAGAATCCAAGAACTCCGCCCCACCGGAGGCTGGGCCTTTCCCAGCCAGAGCACCCTCCACCCCGCCATCTTTCCTCTGAGCCCAGCAACTCCCAGGACTTTAAGATCACACCAGGAGCTCAGGGCTCGGGCCTCAGGCGCTGTGCACTCTCTTAGGCTCTTTCGGGACTCTCCAAGATATCTGGGGATCTCAAGTGAGCAGGGGAACACAGCCTCTGTTCTATGCCAATTTCATGGAACCTGAGACACTAGCTGGGAGATTGATAGTGGCCCAGTGCAGAACAGCCCCTCCCTTCCGGTCTGGTCCTGCCCACCCAGCACCATCTCAGGTCTCAAGCCACAGGTACTGTGCACTCTCCTAGGCTCTTTCGGGACTCCCCAAGCTATCTTGGGACCTGAGGTAAGCAGGGGAACACAGCCTCTGTTCTGGCCCAATCTACTGGAACTTGAGACATCAGCCAGGAGCTTGATAAAGGCCCAGGGCAGAACAGCAGGTCCTTTCTGGTCTGTACCAACACCAGGTCTCCTCAGGCAGAGATGGCAGGAGGCAAGCATAAGGACAGAAGCAACAGAATCCAATGGTACTAGGCATCACCAGATCCAAACTCACCCACCACATCAAGTCCTAGATACAACAGCACACCAGAAAAGCAGGACATGGATATAAAGTCACTGGTCATGATGATGATGGAGGAATATAAGAAGGAAATACGGGAAAACACAGATAAACAACTAGAAGCATTTAAAGAGGAAAAACTTAGAGAGTTAAAGAAAAACACAGATAAACAACTAGAGAGTTCCAGGAAAACAATACCAAACAGGTGATGGAATGGAACAAAACCATCCAGAACCTAAAACTTGAAGTAGAAACAATTAAGAAAAACCAAAAGGAGATAACCCTGGAGATAGAAACCATAGGAAAAAAATCAGGAACCATAGATATGAGCATCAGCAACAGAATACAAGAGATAGAAGAAAGAATCTCAGGCACAGAAGATTCTATAGGGAGTATAGACAAGACAATCAAAGAAAATGCTAAATGCAAAAAGATCCTGACACAAAATATCCAGGAAATCCAGGACACAATGAGAAGACCAAACTTCAGGATAATAGGAGTAGATGAGAAGGAAGACTATCAAACTAAAGGGCCAGCAAATATCTTCAACAAAATAATAGAAGAAAACTTTCCATAGCTAAAGAATGAGATTCCCACAAACATACAAGAAGCCTATAGAACTCCAAATAGGCTGGACCAGAAAAGAAATTCCTCCCGACACATAATAATCAGAACAACAAACGCACTAAATAAAGACAGAATATTAAAGGCAGCAAGGGAAAAAAGTCAAGTAACATATAAGGGCAGGCCTATCAGAATTACTCCAGACTTCTCACCAGAGACTATGAAAGCCAGAAGATCATGGACAGAGATTATACAGACATTAAGAGAACACAAATGCCAGTCCAGGCTACTATACCCAGCAAAACTCTCATTTACCATAGATGGAGAAACCAAAGTATTCCACGACAAATTCAAATTCACACAATATCTTTCCACAAATCCAGCCCTTCAAAGGATAATAACAGAAAAACACCAATACAAGGACGGAAACTCTGCCCTAGAGAAATCAAGAAAGTAATCCTTCAACAAACCTAAAAGAAGACAGCCACAAGAACAGAATCCCAACTCTAAAAACAAAAATGACAGGAAGCAACAATTACTGTTCCTTAATATTGCTTAATATCAATGGACACAATTCTCCCATAAAAAAGGCATAGACTATCAGACTGGCTACACAAACAGGACCCGACATTTTGCTGTCTACAAGAAACACACCTCAGGAAAAATGACAGACACCACCTCAGAGTGAAAGGCTGGAAAACAATATTCCAAGCAAGTGGCCCGGAGAAAAAAGCTGGGGTAGCCATTCTAATATCGAATAAAATAGACTTTCAACCCAAAATTATCAAAAGAGACAAGGAGGGGCACTCCATACTCATCAAAGGCAAAATCTTCCAAGAGGAACTTTCTATTCTGAATATCTATGCTCCAAATGCAAGGGCAGCCACTTTCATTAAAGAAACTTTAGTAAAGTTTAAAACACACGTTAGACCTCACACAATAATAGTGGGAGACTTCAACACCCCACTCTCATCAATGGACAGATCCTGGAAACAGAAACAAAACAGAGACTCAGTCGAACTAATGGAAGCTATGAAACAAATGGACTTAACAGATATCTACAGAATATTTCATCCTAAAACAAAAGGATATACCTTTTTCTCAGCACCTCATGACACTTTCTCCAAAATTGATCACATAATTGGCCACAAAACAGCACTCAACAGATTCAAAAATATTGAAATTGTCCCATGCAGCCTATCTGATCACGATGGACTAAGGCTGCTCTTCAATAACAACATAAGTAGAAGAACACCATCATTCACTTGGAAACTGAACAACACTCTACTCAATGATACTTTGGTCAAGGAAGGAATAAAGAAAGAAATTAAAGACTTTATAGAGTTTAATGAAAATGAAGCCACAACATACCCAAATTTATGGGACACAATGAAAGCTTTCCTGAGAGGTAAATTCATAGCTCTGAGTTCCTACAAAACAAATGGAGAGAGCTTACACCAGTAGATTGGCAGCACATTTGCAAGCTCTAGAACAAATGGAAGCCAAGTCACCTAAGAGGAGTAGATGGCAGGAAATAATCAAACTCAGGGGTGAAATCAGCCATGTGGAAACAAAAAGAACTATCCAAAGAATCAATCAAACCAGGAGCTGGTTCTTTGAAAAAGTCAACAAGATAGACAAACCCTTGGCCAGACTCACTAGAGGGCACAGGGATAGCATCCGAATCAACAAAATCAGAAATGAAAAGGGAGACATAACAACAGATCCAGAGGAAATCCAAAACACCATCAGATCCTTCTACAAAAAGTTATATTCACACAGCTCCGCTCCAGGGCAGGGCACAAGGCCTGGCTGCCGTGCACCCACCCAGGTTTCCAGCTCTCCCAGCCATCTCCGGACCACTGGTAAGAGGAACACACATCTGTTCCAGTCCAAACTTGTGGGACTTGAGTCTGCTGCCAGGAGATAGACAGGCGAAGGGTGGAGAGCAGTCCCCTTCCCTTCCGGTCCACACAGCTCCGCTCCAGCGCAGGGCACAAGGCCCAGGTGCCGCGCACCCACCCAGGTTTCCAGCTCTCCCAGCCATCTCTGGACCACTGGTAAGAGGAACACACATCTGTTCCAGTCCAAACTCGTGGGACTTGAGTCTGCAGCCAGGAGATAGACAGGCGGAGGG
The DNA here is from genome assembly GCA_902729485.2 of Mus minutoides. Taxonomy (NCBI): domain Eukaryota; kingdom Metazoa; phylum Chordata; class Mammalia; order Rodentia; family Muridae; genus Mus; species Mus minutoides. Next base: position 793,096 of record LR749502.1, read on the forward strand.
TGGAGAGCAGTCCCCTTCCCTTCCGGTCCACACTGCTCCCCTCCAGCGCAGGGCGCAAGGCCTGGGTGCTGCACACCCACCCAGGTTTCCAGCTTTTCCAGCAATCTCTGGACCACTGGTAAGAGGAACACACATCTGTTCCAGTCCAATCTCGTGGGACTTGAGTCTGCAGCCGGGAGATAGACAGGCTGAGAGCAGACCCCTTCCCTTCTGGTCTACACTGCTCCTCTCCAGCGCAGGGCACAAGGCCTGGGTGCCTCACACTCACCCAGGTTTCCAGCGGGACTCTCCTAGCGAGCTCGGGACCACTGGTAAGAGGAACACGCATCTGTTCCAGTCCAAACTCGTGGGACTTGAGTCTGCAGCCGGGAGATAGACAGGAGGGAAGCGGACCCCTTCCCTTCCGGTCCACACAGCTCTGCTCCATTGCAGGGCTGAAAGCCTGGGTGCCTCATAATAACCCAGGTTTCCAGCGGGACTCTCCTAACAATCTAAGGACCACTGGTGAGCAGCTGAACTCAGCATCTGTTCCGGCCCAATCACACGCGATCTGAGACACCAGCAGGAGATTGAGAAAGGCCCAGGACAAGACAGACGCCCCCTTCTGGTCTGCACCAACACCAGGTCTCCTTGGGCAGGGATGGCAGGAGGTAAGCATAAGAAAAGAAGCAACAGAATCCAAGGGTACTTGGCATCACCAGATCCAAACTCACCCACCACTTCAAGTCCTAGATACAACAGCACACCAGAAAAACAAGACATGGATATAAAATCACTCCTCATGATGATGATGGAGGAATATAAGAAGGAAATACAGGAACAGATAAATACAAACACAGAAAAACAACTAGAAGCATATAAAGAGGAAATACGTAGAGAGTTACAGGAAAACAATACCAAACAGGTGATGGAATGGAACAAAACCATCCAGGACCTAAAAATGGAAGTAGAAACAATTAAGAAAAACCAAAAGGAGATAACCCTGAAGATAGAAACCATAGGAAAAAATCAGGAACCATAGATATCAGCATCAGCATCAGAATGCAAGAGATGGAAGAGAGAATCTCAGGCACAGAAGATTCTATAGGGAGCATAGACAAGACAATCAAAGAAAATGCTAAATGCAAAAAGATTCTAACACAAAATATCCAGGAAATCCAGGACACAATGAGAAGACCAAACTTAAGGATAATAGGAGTAGATGAGAAGGAAGACTATCAAACTAAAGGGCCAGCA
>LR749502.1:805598-825382 GCA_902729485.2 Mus minutoides
TAAAACCAGAGACACTGAAACTTATAGAGGAGAAAGTGGGGAAATGCCTCGATGATATGGGCACTGGGGAAAAATTCCTGAACAAAACAGCAAAGGCTTGTGCTGTAAGATCAAGAATTGACAAATGGGACCTCATAAAGTTGCAAAGCTTCTGTAAGACAAAAGATATTGTCAACAGGACAAAAGGGCCACCAACTGATTGGGAAAGGATCTTTACCAATCCTAAATCAGATAGGGGACTGATATCCAATATATATAAAGAACTCAAGAAGGTGGACACCAGAAAATCAAATATCCCCATTAAAAAGTGGGGCACAGAGTTAAACAAAGAATTCTCAACTGAGGAATACCGAATGGCTGAGAAGCACATAAAAAATGTTCAACATCCTTAATCATCAGGGAAATGCAGATCAAAACAACCCTGAGATTCTACCTCACACCAGTAAGAATGGCTAAGATCAAAAATTCAGGTGACAACAGATGCTGGCGTGGATGTGGAGAATGGGGAACACTCCTCCATTTTTGGTGGGAATGCAAGCTGGTTCAACCACTCTGGAAATCAGTCTGGTGGTTCCTCAGAAAATTGGACATTGTACTACGGGAAGATCCTGCAATACCTCTACTGGGCATATATCCAGAAGATATTCCATCTGGTAACAAGGACACATGTTCCACTATGTTCATAGCCGCCTTATTCATAATAGCCAGAAACTGGAAAGAACCCAGATGTCCCTCAACAGAGAAATGGATACAAAAAATTTGGTATATTTACACAGTGGAGTACTACTCAGCTATTAAAAACAATAAATATATGAAATTCCTAGGCAAATGGATGGATCTGGAGGCCATCATCCTGAGTGAAGTAACCCATTCACAAAAGAACTCACATAACATGTACTCACTGATAGGTGGATATTAGCCCAGAAACCTAGACTACCCAAGGTACAATTTACTAAACACATGATACTCAAGAAGAAGGAAGGTCAAAATGTGGACAAGTCACCCCTTCCTAGAATTAAGAACAAAACACACATTGAAAGTGTTAAAGAGATCATGTGTGAAGCTGATCTCAAAGGATGGACCCAATGACTGCGGCTGCCAGGGATCCATCCCACAATCAGCCACCAAACATACACACTATAGCATATGCCAGCAAGATAGTGCTGAAAGGGCCCGGATATAGCTGTCTCGGGGGAAACTATACCAATGCCTGGCAAACATTGAGGTAGAAGCTCACAGTCAGCTATTAGATGGAACACAGGGTTTCCAAGGAAGAAGGAGCTAGAGAATGTACCCAAGGAGCTGAAGGGGTCTTCATCCCTCTAGGTGGAAGAATAACCATGAACTAACTAGTACCCCCTGAACTCATAATTCTAGCTGCATATATAGAAGAGGATGGCCTAGTTGGCTATCATTGGGAAGAGAGGCCCCTTGGTCATGCAGACTTTATATGCCCCAGTACAGGGGAACGCCAGGGCCAAGATGTGGGAGCGGGTGGGTAGGGGAGCTAGGCCGGGAGGGGGGAGGATATAGGGAACTTTCTGGATTACACTTGAAATGTAAATGAAGAAAATATCTAATAAAAGTTGAAAAAAATATTAAGTCACCTTTCCCAGTATCAGAAGGAAGCAAGAAATTGTAATTATTAAGACAGAAATAGCAAAACATAGGATCAATCAAGCAAGATTCTGTTTCTTGGAGAAATTAAACAATATTGATGAACACTTATCCAAGTGAAAGAGGACCTCTATGTGACTAAAATTACGAAGAAAATATGAGTTGTTCAAGTAGACTAAAAGATACTTATGAAATACTTTGAAAATTTATATTCTAATGAAATATATCATAACCTTGAAGAAGTAGAAAATTTCTAAACATATCTGCATATCAAAACTAAAATTTGAAGATATAAATAAATTGAAACACACTCATAATAAGCAATGAGATTTAAATAGTAACTACATACAAAGATAAGACCAGGACTAGAAGGATTTACTGATGAAATATCTAGTAATAACAATTTTCAAGTTGTTCCTTAAAATAGAAAATAAAAGAACACCATAAAGTATCTTCTGTGAAACCTTCATAGCAAAATTCAGTACATATGTAACAAAAAATATGAACACATCAGACTTATTTTCCCGTTGAACAAAGCTAAAAATATTTTCAATAAAGCCATTCTAAACCAGTTTCAAGAACGTATTAAGGGAATCATATATCATAATGTAATAGTGGGTTTCATTCCACCGATGCCAGGTTGATTCAACATATACTATAAATACATTTTTATTTCTTAAGAGATGGCTCAGTGATTAAGTATGCATACTGTTTTTGTGGAGGACACAAGTTCTATTCACAGAACCTGTATTTGGAAGCTCAAAGCTTCTTTATGTCTAGTACCAGTAGATTCATTACCCTCCCTTGGCCCTTGCATGAGCCTTTATTTCGTATATGCATGAATCCACACACAAACACACATCTAGACACATACACAGGGAGAAAAGTAAAAGGCAAATCATTTTACAAGGAAATAAATACACTCAATGATATATCACAGAATCATTTTCAAGAGATACAGAAAAGACATTTGATGAAAAAAAAAAAAAAAACTGTGACAGCCAGAAACAATCATTTTTTTTCTCTTTTGTTTAGCCAAGTAGATTTTATGGTAAGCTTCAACTTATAAAACAAATATTAAAAAAATATTTAAGGAATAAAACAAAATAGTAATAATACACATAATATATTTTTTTGTATTCTCGGACTTGCTTTTATACAAACCTAATTATAAAGTTGTTTTATAATAACTGAATTTCATGAATTCAACTGTCAGTTCATTTGCATTTTATACTAAATTTGACTCTTCTGCATCATTTACAGGTGACTCTCATTTACAACCATGTCAAGTATTGCAGGACTTAACCCTTTAACAGTGTTGTGATGTCTCCTGTAGTGCTTCATGCTACTCTTTATTATTCAGAGGAAAACAAGATAATTTTCTCAAAAGGATATGGTTTTTAAAGTCATATGAAGGAGCCCTTCTAGACAAATCATACCACTAGATTAATGGCAGTGCTAAATGCTACTTCATCAAATAAAAATCCAACTGCTACCATGCATAGCCCTAGTGGACAACAACTGTAAAGTGTTTTACAATTACCTTTAACAAGCAGGCCTCACGACACCCCAGGGTATACAAGATGAAATAGCTAGGCATTTCGTTCCTAATAAATATGTTCCCTCACTCGACATTTATTGTTCATATTCCACATCCTTTACATATATTAATCAGTAGGGAAATAAAACACACACTGCAGATAACATCCTAGTTTGTTTCTAGGTTAGATGAGTTTTGCATTTTGAACTGAAAGGTTTTAGGATTTGTGATTTCTTTCTTTTTTTTTCCAACTTTTATTAGATATTTTCTTCATTTACATTTCAAGTGTTATTCAGAAAGTTTCTTATACCCTCCCCCCTCCCGGCCTGGCTCCCCTACCCACCCGCTCCCACATCTTGGCCCTGGCGTTCCCCTGTACTGGGGCATATAAAGTCTGCATGACCAAGGGGCCATGTTTGGTGGCTGATTGTGGGATGGATCCCTGGCAGCCGCAGTCATTGCGTCCATCTGATTTCTTTCAAGTTGAAAATGTTATATTTTTTCATTTATTTTCTATAATCTGCCACTTAATTCACTTTGCCAAGTTTGCTAGGTATCTATTCTGTCTCGCAGACTACTCTTGATATCAGAAATAAAGAAGGCCATTGCTCTTATGGACCAAAGAACCAGGAAGGAATCAAAGATAAAAGGGAGCAAATATATAACAATACATAATACCTAATACACACACATACACACACACACACACACACACACACACACACACACACACACACACACACATATATATATATATATATATATATATATATATATATATATATATATATATATATATAAAACATATGTTTGGCATGATCTCCAAAGAGTAGATGGACAGTGGAGCCAAAATAATAAAGAATGGCCAGCTGCAGCTGAGGTCAGATACATTGAGGCCACTCAGACTACATAGAGCTTGTCCAAAATTGTTCAGAAATTGGATTTAGTTCTAAGTGTGCTTGGAAAGAATGAGATGGCTTTGAACAGAGAAATGACATTATTTGCTTTAGATTTGAAAGGTTCACAGTGGCTGCTGCGTAGAGGCTATTTGAAGGAGAACACAGGTTGAATCAAGAAAATGAGTTAGGAGGGTTTGGCAATAATTGAGACAGGGGATAGATGGCGGCCTGAATTAGGATGGAAGGGGTACATCTGGTGAAAAATGATAAAATTGGGGATTTTTTTTTATCTTCTAAACAGGGAAGAGTTTTGGAGTAGAAGTCTTCGAAAGAAACCCCAAGGTTTTAACAATGAAAATACTATGTTGGAATGCAGGCACCCAAATGGAGATGTAGAATAAGTAGTTGACTATATATATCTTAAGTTCAAATAACTGGTGTAAGCTAAAGGTGAACATTTTAGGACCGTCAATATGAATATTGCATTTAAATTCATTGGAGTATTTGAAGTCATCAAGTAGCTATGTGAAAAGCTTTGTAAGTTTAAAAATTTGTAACAAAAAATTGTGCAAGAGAAACCAGACAGTATAGTTCTCTAAGATGCTAATTTAAAAGCTGTTTAAGAAGGATGTGATCAGTGATGCCAGTGCTACTTCAGGTATCTAATAATTACTGACTAAAAGCTCTCTATTTTCTAGGCATTATATAAGAGTTAGAAGCTAGCTGGGCGTGGTGGCACACGCCTTTAATCCCAGCACTCATGAGGCAGAGGCAGGTGGATTTCTGAGTTCAAGGCCAGCCTGGTCTACAGAGTGAGTTCTAGGACAGCCATGGCTACACAGAGAAACCCTGTCTCGAAAACAAACAAACAAACAAACAAACAAACAAACAAAAAGAGTTAGATGCAAAGCTGGAAAATAATATGATTCTTATCTTGGGAAAACTTGTTATCCTGTACCAAAGATGGACAAACCAACAGACCATTTCAACACAGGATGGGCAGTGCTAGAGGGAATGCATGCAAAGCTACACTGGGAATGTGTGCCCTCTCTACAATGTAATGCCCCTGTTAACACTTTAGAGGGAAATGATTAGCATGAATAGATCTTGCTCTCTAGTATAGGCCATTGACTGATTAATGCCAGAGACATATCAAATCATATGCAAGGTTTATTTAATAACAAAGGAAATGCTATATACATGAAGGAGATTGATACTCAGATTTTTATTTTATATTATCATTAGAAGTAAACATGAAGGAAAGTATACAATGCTCCAAATGTCTGGGTAGCACCAGATGAATGTTCTTTATATAATGCAATTGAACTTTCTTAGAGGCAGCCTCATGAAGATGTGGGAATAGAGTAACAGTGTCTAAGAGTTCTCAAGGTAAGCTGCCTGTTTGCTTTAGCAGCTTATTAATTAATGTGGGTCAATTTATTCAAGTGGCAAATTTAATTGTAAAACAATATTTCCTGTCTTTGATTATTTATAGACAAAATAACAATATAATTGACTTAGTACAGTTGCTTATTTAAATGCTTCATTGCTTGACCTTCAAGTCATAACATATCCAGTCTTTAATGGGGCACACACCTTTCTTCAGAAGCTATGGAAAAGATTAAATCATGTATCAGGCCACCTTTATTTGAATGTGCTTCCACCATTGACTAGTTGGACAAACTTGAAACCTTATGTGATTTCTCTATCCTTTAGTATTATCCTCTGTAAAAATGGAGATAATAATAGAAAGTGGCTCACAGGATTATTGTAAGTTCTAAATATGCTATTACATACTTAGCAAGTTGTCCGCAACACAGTAGTATATTCTAAGAGTTTGCTATTATTATCTGGCTCTGTTTGGCCTCACCAGCTGCTACTAGGAAACATGCAGCCTTCTTTCAGGCAACTAAAGTAGCTTGAAGGAAGAGCACAGAGATCAGTTAGCTGCCGTTCCACTGTTTTAAGCAAGAGATGATGGTGTCAGGGAAGATTGAGAAAAGTTGATTGATAAAGTTATTTTGAAAACTTAGCTGACATTATTTCCTAAGGATTATATGTGTAGTATGTTTGGTGGACAATAAAGCAAAAACACTTCTGGATTTCTGACTGGAGTTTGACTTTGGATATGAACAGATGTTACACGGAGAATGTATTATAGATTTTTTTCCATATTCAAGTGTACATGCAAATGAGCAACTAAAAAACACTATAGATTTCAGTGGAAAGCTACAGATAGGATTGAAACTCAACGGTATATGAATATTATTTAAAGAACTAAACCATAGAAATAGGGCCAATCCCTTGGTAGATACTTATGCGGACAGTCTATATCTGAGGATTGTTGTAAGATTTACATGAGTAAGTCCCTATATTTCTCACACACTCGTATGTTGTATGTAAATATATGATCACTATTATTAATATTAAGAGTAAATATTACTGTTATTATGATAGTTATCACAAATCTAGATTATTCTTTAGGAGTGTGCCTCTAAGCCTTATCTCTATCCTGGCTCACGCAGAAAATGAAACCATTTTCCTCCTCCTCCTCCTCCTCCTCCTCCTCCTCCTCNTCTAGATTATTCTTTAGGAGTGTGCCTCTAAGCCTTATCTCTATCCTGGCTCACGCAGAAAATGAAACCATTTTCCTCCTCCTCCTCCTCCTCCTCCTCCTCTTCTTCTTCTTCTTCTTCTTCTTCTTCTTCTTCTTCTTCTTCTTCTTCTTCTTCTTTGCATAAGACACCTGGCATAGGTCTTGTCCAGCTATCCTTAGGGATTTGGACACAAATATCCTCAGCTATGGCATTCCATTCTCAGCACATTGCTGTAACAATATGATTGGGACTGTCTAGACTGTAGCCCTGATACTTAGAGTATGAGTCATAGGCTAGAAGCACAACTATATTTGGGACCTTGGTTTCTAATACAGAGTCTTGATATATTTTTATCAGAGTCCTTAGGTGATTCCTATGTTCCGTAAAATGGGATGAGCACTGATTTACAGAATACTTGTGTAAATCCTAACTAACATCAGACCTCCAAATTGAGAATGATCACTTCTTTTCTTTCTAGTTTTCAACAGAAACTATATTTTGTTGGTTAGGTGCTGGTAACATGGGGAAATTTATAGAATTTTCTTTGTTTGTTGAAACCTTGTTGGTAACATGTAAAAGCTTTCTGGTCCATAGTTAAAGTGTGTCGCATTTTACAAGGACACATTACACATGCACAGCGACAGTTCATATATATGATGGCTAGCTTATTGCTATCACTTAAGCTTGCAGTTCTGGCATTTGATCTCAGGATGGTGTTCATAGCGGGAACTCAACATCCCCCAGGGGACTATGGTAATAGCTGTTGAACTGAGCAAATTTCAAATCGAATTAATTCCCTGAATTAGTCAGTTAATTTTACTTTAAAATTGTTCATCATACAAAAACTGCCAAAGTCTTCTTTAAATGATATGAAAATGATACATTCATATTTTAATATTAAAATGTATGTTTTAAAATTTTCAGTGTTCAAAAGTTTAATACATTCATATTATGTGTTTTCATCAAGTCTATTGCCATTCTTTCTTCTCGTATTTTCTGCCAGCTACAACTATTCACTTCCAATTTCTTATCTTTCTCTCTCTTAAGCTCATTGAGTCCACTAATTGCTGCCAGTATGAACATGAGTGTAAGACAGTCTGCTAATAGGTAGCCTGTAATAGGCCTTATTCGGGAAGAAAGATAACTTTCTTCCAACAGCCATCATTTGCCAATAGATCCTCAGCTAATAGTGGGAGATTTGTGACTACCTCTACACTCTTAAGTTTTGATTTCTGACTATCTTGATCTTGTTATATCCTGAAAACAATAATTTCCTGTAGTCACCTATTGCCTCAATCTCTTATAGTCACTTGGGCTTCTTTCCTCAATCATCGCTGAACCTTGGATAGTGGGGAGTCTCACATATGTGCAATTTAGAGCTGAGTGTCTTACAATCACTTATTCTGTGCAGCTTGACCAATTGTGTTTTCCTGTCTTAAGTGCCATTCACTAAAAAAGAAGCTTTTATGATTAGAATTGAGATTTGGGCCAATCCATCATTATTGACATTGGATTTATACTATGACAGCTTAGCAAAATATTAACACTAGGTTCTGTTCTAGGGCCTATTACTCATGTAACTATAGGTGCTTAGCTCTAGTAGTAGAGCAAGGTACGGGTTCCATATTGTGGAGTGGGTCCAAAATAAAATCAGGAAGTATTGGATTACAATATGTTGTAGTTATATTAATATACAAGTAAATTAGGCAACTTCTGTTGTATGTGGAAAATTGTTCAGTGTGAAAGTTTTCAGAAGTATTCAATATTAATTGAGCCTCTCCATACAACCTTCCTATCACCTATACATTTTAAACCTTCCTATAGTGTGTCTATCTTGAAAACAACCTGGAGACATTTATTATGCCTTTAATATTAGAAGGTAATTTTTACAGTATCTATAACCTTGGCCATATATAATCTTAGGGTTTTCAGAAGGCAGTGTAGACATTTTTGTATAAAGTAGAACTACTACTTTGTTGAGTTCCATCATTATAGGAAAACAAGCTATAAGTATATAATTGTATGGCTATCTGCTCTGTAATATTGACAAAAAATGCTGTGACTGTAAAGTTTAAAGGACCATGAAATACAGTCTGTGTAGCTACATATTTAACAGTTTGATAATATATATATGTGGGAGAAACTGGCACAATTTAAATAGATCTGTGATAAAAGTTGAGAAGAAAGATTGATGAGTAAAGAAAAGTCGAGAGGATATGATCATGATTGTAATTAAAACCAGCTACCAGACCATTCTGTGATGTGAGGTAAGACTTTTGATTTATTGTGTCCTCTCTTACTTAAACTATTTGTCAAGTATGGTGTGGATTAAAGTAATTTAAAGAGCCCTACTAGCTCTAACATTCTATAATCCTAGCCAAGTTGGTAATGCCAATTTGAATTTTAGCCAACATCATGTTGAAGATTTCTAAAGATAACTAGTTGAACCAAATACCAACATATATTATTTCAAAAATATTTCTTTATGTATCATAAAGTGATGGTAAAAAAGATTTTGACAGCTGAGAGATGATGAGACAGCAGAACAAAATAAAATTCTTGCTCTTTTTCACTATCAACTGAATGTGTAGAAAAGCGATGACTTTTTAGGTGCTTGCTTTACAGTAGATAATCATAAGTCATCAGAGCCAGTCAATCAGTCAGGTCCTTTGAGAGGGGAAACATCATCTTGTACACTAAAAATAAACAAAATGCAGTGCAAGCATGGTGTTTTTAATGACTTCAGTGGATTCGAAGGGAATGATTCCCATGCTCTTTATTTGCTATCTTTGTGTACAGTGCAGTCTGAAGGAACACAACGACATGGCAGTAATTTCCACTTCTCTGAAAGATTGTTTTTCTTTTCAGAACATATCACTGTCACCCTAATTAGATTTTGTTACCCAAATACTTCAAAATCTCCATGCATTTGTATCACTGAGCACATTTCCTATTCTGGTTAATCTTCATGCAAGTGAAAAAAATCATAAAATTATAACATGAAATTGAATAACAATAAAATGAGTAAGACCAATGAAAATGAAATGTAAATATTGAGCATGCTATACTTTTTCATTTCAAGGATTTTAAAACAGCACTAACTCATAATTATAGTGTAAACTGTGGAGATCCATTTGCCAAACTGTAGACAAAAGTTTGAATGCATCACATCTGCTTACATAACCTCCATTTCTGAAAGGTGTTTTGGAATGCAAATTTCATTGTCAGTAATTGTGATATTGGTCCTTCAAAAAGGTCTCCTCTTATAGGTGTGGAACATGGACAGAACAACTTGGGACTTGAAATTGGAAGATATTGTTGAGTTCCTGCTCTTCCTGTATTCATTGCTGTGTGACCCATAACAGATCAATGCACTTCTTAGCAATTTTATCTACCAATGTAGGAGCTAGAGAGAGTACCCAAGAGCTGTAGGGGTCTGCAACCCTATAGATGGAACAACAATATGAACTAATCAGAACCCCCAGAGCTCATGTCTCTAGCTGCATATGTATTAGAAGATGGCCTAGCTGGCCATCATTGGGGAAGAAAGGCCCTTGGTCTAGCAATGTTTATATGCCCCAGTACAGGGGAATGCCAGGGCCAAGTAGTGGGAGTGGGTAGGTAGGGAAGCAGGGCGGGGGGGGGGGGGGTATAGGGGACTTATGGGATCACACTTGAAATGTAAATGAACAAAATATCTAATAAAAAAAAAGAAATTTTATCTACCCAACCATAGAGAAATGAAGATATCTGTTTCAAGAGGGCATATATGACAAATAAAATACAATAAAAAATTTCCCACAGAAAACACTACAAGAAAATTTTAACAGGTTGATTCTATTATATAAGCAACATCACTTTCGAATGGGGTGTCTTAATATACTCATAACATATTTGTTTGAAAATTTTTAACAAAACATTTTTTTGATGAAAGAAAGGAGAAAATACAGTGAAAGGGGGGAATTTCAGTGAAGACTAGGAAGATGGTTTCATATTCTGTCAGATGGAAGACAGAAGATTCTACCCGACTATCCATTGTTAACATGCAGGTATTTATGAGTGTTGTGCTTTTCCTATAGAAAAGCAGTACCACACAGCAAATGTCCATTTTTTTCCTTAACCTTTGTCAAACAGAGTGAGGAAAAAAAGTCACTATTTGCATACTTTCATTAATATTAGAAATTCGATATTCATAGAAGAAGCCATAAATTCACTCGATATTACATATGATATTAAATACTCTGTTATTTTGCATCATGATTACTCTTATAGCATTTGTGACAATGAAGCTGTCCTGGCTACTTTTGAAATTGTGTTTTAGTGAGGGCCAAATTTATCAGTTGAATGAAATCATGACGAGCATATTACTTGTCTGGCATATTCCAGGTCTGGCATATTCACATAGTGAATCATGTGTTCTTATTACCAGTTGGGACATCTTCTGGGTATATATCCAGTAGAAGTATTGCTGAATCTTCCAATAGTACTATGTCCAATTTTCTGAGGAGCCTCCATACTGATTTCCAGAGTGGTTGTACCAGCTTGCAATACCACCAACAACGGAGGAGTGTTCCTCTTTCTTCACATCCTCACCAGCATCTGCTTTATTCAATTCCTTCGCCTGTTTACCTGTGTTTTCCTGTATTTCTTTCAGTGAGTTATTGATATCATCCTTAAATGACTCTATTCACCCACCAAAACCCCTGCCCTCCCGAATACCACTCCCCTTCCTTATATTCCTTCTGCCTGGTCCTTGCTGCTGGGGCAGACTCCTAATTTGTCTGCTCCCCTGAAGACTCCATTCCTGATATATCCTAGAGGAACAGCTGCATTCAGAGCAGTAGAGGATCAGCTGCACTCAGTGCAGTTGGACAACAGCTTGACTGTTTCACTGAAGACCCAACAGACTGAAGGCCTCCCAGGAGATCTACTGCAGCCAGGGCAACAGATCAGTAGCCTCTCTGCACCTGTGAATAGCCCTCAGTTGGAATGACCCACAGATGATCTGATACAGCCAGGGCCACAAGCCTACCAGGAGACCTGGTATATGTGAATAGTGGCAAAATAGTATTGATAAAGTATTCTTTAGGGAGTTGAATTATTTGTTATTATGATGATGATGATGATGATGATGATGATGATGATGATGATGATGAAATTAAGGAATATTTAAACTTTAAAACTTATGTTTACAAAATGCTAACACTTTGTTTTAATTTTTTGCTTGTGCATATTCTTGGGCAGACATGTGTTTATTGTGAATATGTATATATATGGAAGCCAGAGGATAACATCTGATTTCATTTCCTAGGTGCAATACATCTAGTTTTGCAACAGGTTCTATCATCACCCTGAAACATCCCAAGTAGGCTAGACTGGTGCTGTGTGAAATTGTTGTGGGGGGGGGGAATTATTCAAGATAGCTCCTTATAAGCTTTGTTTAAGTATTGAGACTTCTCAATGACTTTACAACTTATTTTGTTTATTTAAAAGAAAATTATCTATCTATCTATCTATCTATCTATCTATCTATCTATCTATCTATCTATCCATCCATCTATCTTGGCCTTTACTAGAGCACAGTATATATGTTCTTTTCATTTCTCTTAATAGCTGAGTCATATACGTTAATCTAGTTTTCTTTTTTATTTAAATTAGATATTTTCTTTATTTACATCTCAAATGTTAACCCGAAAGTTCCATGTACCCACCCCACTCCCCCCGCCCTGCTTCGCTACCTGCCCACTCCCATTTCTTGGCCCTGCCCTTCCCTTTTACTGGAGCATATAAAGTTTGCCAGACCAAGGGGCCTCTCTTCCCAATGATGGCTGACTAGGCCATCTTCTGCTACATACGCATCTAGAGACAAGAACTCTGGGGGTACTGGTTAGTTCATATTGTTGTTCCACCTATAGGGTAGATCCCTTCAGCTCCTTGGGTACTTTCTCTAGCTCCTCCATTAGGGGCCCTGTGTTCCATCATATAGATGACTGTGAGCATCCACTTATTTGCCAGGCACTGGTATAGTCTCAAAAGGGACAACTATATCAGGATCCTTTCAGCAAAATCTTGCTGGAATATGCAATAGTTTCTGGGATTAGTGGCTGATTATGGGATGGATCCCCAAGTGGGGTAGTCTCTGGATGGTCCATCCTATCATCTTAGCTCCAAAATTTGTCTTTGTAACTTCTTACATGGGTGTTTTGTTTTCTCTTCTAAGGAGGAATGAAGTATCCACACTTTGGTCTTCATTTTTCTTGATTTTCTTGTGTTTTGAAAATTGTATCTTGTGTGTTCTAAGTTTCTGGGCTAATATCCACTTATCAGTGAGTGCATATCTAGTGACTTCTTTTGTGATTGGGTTACCTCACTAAGGATGATATCCTGCAGATACATCCATTTGCCCAAGAATTTCATAAATTCATTGTTTTTAATAGCTGAGTAGTACTCCATTGTGTAAACAAAGCTTATAAGGAGCTATCTTGAATAATTCCCCCCCCCCACAACAATTTCACACAGCACCAGTCTAGCCTACTTGGGATGTTTCAGGGTGATGATAGAACCTGTTGCAAAACTAGATGTATTCGTGGATCCTTTACTTTAGTCTACAATAGGAGACCGAAGGTATATATATGTATAAGTGTTATTTGTGTACAGACGGGTTCTTATACGTGTTCGTTTTTTAATTTTGTTTCACAATCGTAAAACATTTGTATTCAAAATTTCAAATTTATAAGGAATTAAAGTAGTAGTAGTAGTAGTAGTAGTAGTAGTAGTAGTAGTAAATAACAAATAATTCAACTCCCTAAAGAATACTTTATCAATACTATTTTGCCACTATTCACATATACCAGGTCTCCTGGTAGGCTTGTGGCCCTGGCTGTATCAGATCATCTGTGGGTCATTCCAACTGAGGGCTATTCACAGGTGCAGAGAGGCTACTGATCTGTTGCCCTGGCTGCAGTAGATCTCCTGGGAGGCCTTCAGTCTGTTGGGTCTTCAGTGAAACAGTCAAGCTGTTGTCCAACTGCACTGAGTGCAGCTGATCCTCTACTGCTCTGAATGCAGCTGTTCCTCTAGGATATATCAGGAATGGAGTCTTCAGGGGAGCAGACAAATTAGGAGTCTGCCCCAGCAGCAAGGACCAGGCAGAAGGAATATAAGGAAGGGGAGTGGTATTCGGGAGGGCAGGGGTTTTGGTGGGTGATGGGTCCTGAGTACAGCAACAGCTCTAGGACTTGGGGTGGGTGTGGGTGTTTCATACCAACTGCTCTGAGTGCACCAGGTCTTCTAGGATGGATTGTGATATGGAGTCTTCAAGGGAGTAAACCAACTAGGGGTCTTCCCCAGCATCAAAAACCAGGCAGAATGTGCACATCACAAATTGTTCTAAATGTTTTTTATTTTAATTTTAATATAGTCAGACATATGGGCTTTGAACTTTATATCCTAGTTATAAACTGTAACACACTTCAACATTCTAAATAAATTAACCAGGCCTGTTTTTTTCTCCTATCTCAAAAAATTGAGGGGCTTTAAAATTGGTAGAAATAGTAGAAAATTGTGGGTGTGAACTTGATAAGTGAGAGTATCTAATCAAAGACACTGTTAGAGGTTTAATGAATGGAAGATTCTGGAGAGATAATATTAGAAGACTGATTCTTCCAAGACTAGCTCAAGAGAACTGTCGTTGAAGCAGCTTTGTTATGATAAGATACCATGTGTGGTCATTTACCAAGGATAGTAATTTTGTACAAATCAATTTAATAGGATTTATACTCATACATAAATTTACAGGGACACAAAGAAAGCCCCAGTAAGAAAATAGTCAACCAAAATATTTAGAAAAGCCTGACAAAAGTTTTGTTCAAAGTACAGTGTTTTTGTGAATTTTCAACAACTTTTACTTTTAGTGATAAAAATGAGATTTATTATTTATTATGTACAGTGTTTGCCTACATATATGCCTGCACACCAGAAGAAGCTGCCAGTTCTCATTTTAGATGGTTGTGAACCACCATATGGTTGCTGGAATTGAACTCAGGACCACCAAAAGAGCAGTCAGCACTCTCAACCTCTAAGCCATCTCTCCAGCTACTTAAAAAAAAAAAAAAAAAAAAAAAAAAAAAAACACTGTGTCTGGTATTTATTTACTTATTTATTTATTTATTTATTTATTTATTTATTTATTTTTGAGATGGGGTTTCTCTGTATAGCCCTGGCTGTCCTGGAACTCACTCTGTAGACCAGGCTGTACTAGAACTCAGAAATCTGCCTGCCTTTGTCTCCCATGTCCTGAGAATAAAGGCATGTGCCACCACCGCCCAAGTAACTTCTACTTCTTATCAGTCATAAATAATTGTTTAAAATATTACCATATTTCTCTAATTACCATGTTGGTTAAATTCATTTTCATATCATCTCTGATCCTTCATTTTTCTAATTATCTCCATCACCCATCCTATACAGAGTAACTGAGGCCAACCTTTGACAATATACTTCTGATCATGCCATCAAAATAACATTTGTAATTTGAAGTAATCTGAAGATTTTCTAATTTTGCAGTCCCTTCAAAGCTGTTAGTGAAAATCAGCATTCTGAAAAGTACTGACCTGGCAATATCACTTCAGGACACATCTCATTGTGTCTGTTTTCACTCATCATTGCATGGTCAATGCCTATCAGGACATGGGACACATAGAGTACATTACCTATATACAATTATAGAGTGACTTAAAATAAAAACTGATTTTTGAAATTCATAGAGTCACCTTGTCTATCTCTGGACATAATAAAGCTACAAAATGGAAACATCTCACTAATTACTAAGAAATGCAGGACTAGAAGGAAATTTATCAGTTTGCATAAAGACATACATAAGGGGCATATAGTGAATCAAGACACGTTTCAAATTCTCAATTTTGCATGATACTTGAAGATCTTTTGTAGATGTCACTGTACTGCACAACTAGAAAGAAGTGCTTAAGTCAGTCTTGGCCTAAAGGGCTATTTTTATATGGATCAAATTAGATTTATGAGAAGGCTGCCAGACATTACTGGAAACTAGGCAGTAGTTTCCACACCCTGGACTCTTCAACCAGGTTACCTAATCTACTGCCAGACACATCATCTCCAGGATTTGTGAAGGGCATCTTCCTCGGCCAGTTATGACTTCTTGTCCCTTACTTTAATCTTCCCTGGTCATTTGAAACCCTTGGCTCTGTACTGTGGTTGAGATCTCAGCTTTTGACCTTGTGTGTTCTCATGACCCATTTGAAACCTTTTCCCCTGGAGCGAGCCTGTGGGGCCATCCTGAGACTTTGTGGCCACTGTCCTTTGGCTCCATTCATGACAGCTGTGTGCTATCTAGCTCTGGCCAGTTTGAAGCAGTTTAGTTCTGCTGACTAGCACTACTGAGTTCATCAGTGCTGCTCTGAGAACAGGGATGGGCAGACTGCTGCAGCATCTTTACAGCACTCATGACTGCCTAATTTAAGTTATGAGTGTGAAGATAAAAAATGGTCTTGATTGAGTATATCTCAATGATATAATAATCAAATCATAATGATCATCCCATTAGGCAATGCCAGGTTATATAATGACATATTTCATACCCAGTCTAAAATACTTTTGGAAATTTAATTAGGTTACTCAGGAATGATAACTCTCTCTGGTTGCCTTCCATTTTGAGTTGTAAAAGTCACTAAAGTTCCAAATAAAAAAGACTCTCACAGGAACTCTGAATTAAAGGTCTTATTCAATATCTGTAACTTACCACTTCTCTTACCTCTAAAGAACTCAGGTATCCCCCTAACTCAAGCTAATAGATTATGATAAGATTCTATCATGTCCTATCAGGGATGGCCAAACTTTTGACATTGGGACATGGTATCATCTACAAAGCTCATGCTCTAGAACTACACAATTGCATTACAAACAAACCAAACCATACTCAAAAAACAAATAAAGCCCGAATGTTTTAAATAAGTTTATGATTTTATGTTAGGTCACCTTCATACCTATCCTGGTATATGTGTAGCTCAGTGACCACAAGCTGAAGATAACCATCTCCAAGAGCTTCTTTGCCCCAAGTTCAGCAACATCCACCTTAATGTTCAAATGGACTACTTTGGCCTTTGTGGTTCTTTGATGGGAAGATCCTTAAATAAGGGGACATTAGGGAATCTACTGGGTGATCATCACGTTAGAGTCCTTTGTTCTTGCCACTGAGAGCCTTTAAATGACTTTTCTCAGTACTATCACAGTATTCTGACTTAATTTAAGCCACTTCTTAATATCTTAATATGTTTTTACCAACTTTATACATATTGCAATATTAAAATATTCAATATTCCTTCTTAATTCTCTCTCTCTCTCTCTCTCTCTCTCTCTCTCTCTCTCTCTCTTTAATCACTTTAAATTCCAATTGCAGCTCTTCTTTCCCCAGAGTGCCTCCCTCAATCCTCTCTCCCCTTTTCCTCTGAGAAGAGGGGGACTTCTCCCCTGCGTACCAACCCACGCTGGCACATAAAATTACTGCAAGACTATGAACATCCTTTCCTACTGAGGTCAAACAAGTCAGCCCAGTTAGGTAACAGGATGCCAAGGCAATAGAGTCAGGGTAAGCCCTTGATCCAGTTGTTAGTGGACCCACTATTAATATTTTAAATGTATCATATTGGGTAGACATTTACAATGAATGAAAATATTTTCATAATCTAGATTTATAGCTGAGCTTTTACAGTAGTTGATTTGTCTTGTATATATTCCTCCAACCATTCCTGTACCCTTCTTTTTGTTGAGTGTATTTCAGCCTTAAATGTGGATATTATTGCATTTCTAGGTAAAGTAGTTTATATTTAGCTCTGTTAAGTCCAATGGAACCATTGACAATTCCCCTTCAGTGGGCCTCAGTTTCTGAATATAAAACAAGCAGAGCAGTTTCAGATGACATCTTCTTGTCTGCTCTATTTTCTAACAATTTCTAGTTGTCTGATGGTTTCCTTTTTAATTGATTGACATGCTTATACAAAAAGATGCCTTCTTGTTGGATTCATAAAGAATTAAGACAGAAAATTCATTTTGCTTATTTATCTGGTATTTGTTTAACCAAAGCCAGGGTGGCTTAGAATAACCCTGCTCACCAGTCCATTGTGATTTTTAGTCAAAGCAGATGTTTACAGGCAGCTAGGGAAAAAGACAGACAACAATATGTCAGATGGATGTTTTCAAACTTAGGGGAAGTACTATGCCATACTAGAAAAAAAACAAAAGTGAAAAAACATGTAGTTGAAAATTAATTTTATTAAAGGTTCTAGCCAAGTCCTGGGGAAGGAAGTTCCAAATGTCTGATAAGCAGATAGCTGAGCAGTACAAACCAGTGGTTTGAGGCCACTGAACCTAAAAATACTCATCCTTACTTTGTGACCATAGGGGTACTCGTACTTCCATCACTGAGATTTTTAGACTAATGTGTTTGGCAAATAAAGAACATTACTTACATGAAACAAACCAAATAAGCAAAACTGATAGACATGAATCAAGTATCAAAGGGTAGAAATCTCACAGATTCAACCCAAAGTAATGGAGAGTGCAGGCCTGCCTGGCTATGGTAAGCCTTCTTCTCTAGGCTAGGCTGTACTGAAGCAGGACCTATGTCCCTTTTCCCTGGGAATTCATGAAATTGCCCCTGTAGTAAACAGGTCACACCCAGCTCAACTGTTAGTGGGACAGAAGTACTTCCCGTGGACAAGCACTAACTCCAATTGTAACAATCATGTATAGACTAAACTTTGCCTTCAGATCTCAATAAAAAGGGTGATGTGGATTATTTTCAGAAATATAGGGAGATTGACACTATCAGTGAATTTCTCATATCAGTCATACCTTCCCTAAAATGTGTTTTAAATTTTATTTTTAATCCTTTTTTACAGTCCAGTCTTCATCCCCCTCCTGGTCTGCCCTCCCCCAACCGTTCCACATATCATATCTCCTCCGCCGAGTCTCCAAGAGGATGACCCCACCCCAACCCCCACACTACCATACCTCACCACTCCCTGAGGCCTCAAGTCTCTGGAGGGTTAGGTGTATCTTCTCGCACTGAGGACAGACTAGGCAGTCCTCTGCTGTATATGTGTCAGGGGCCTCATATCAGCTAGTCTATGCTGTCTGGTTGGTAGCTCAGTGTCTGGAAGATCTCAGGGGTCTGGGTTGGTTGAGACTGCTGGTCTTCCTGTGGGGTTGCCCTCCTCCTCAGCTTATTCCAGCTTTTCCCCAATTTAACCACAGGGGTCTACGGTTTCCATTGTCCATTGGCTGGGTGCTAGTATCTGCATCAACCCTTTCAGCTTGTTGTTGGGCCTCTCTGAGGGCAGCCATGATAGGCTATTGTCAGCAAGCCAACCACAGCATCCTTAACAGCGTCAGGCCTCAGGCTTCCCCTTGTGTTGGATCCTAATTTGTACATGGGGCTCGACTTCCATTCTTTCATGCTCTTCTCCAGTTTTTGTCCCCGCAATTCTTTCAGACAGGAACAATGTTCATAAATGGAATAGAAATGAAGTTCCACAAATGAAACCACACACTTATGGACACTTTATCTTTGACAAAGAAGCCAAAAATATACAGTGGAAAAAATAAAGCATCTTCAATAAATGGTGCTATTCTAACTGGCTGGCTGTATGGTCTGTATATTTAAAAAATGATAATAGATCTATATTTGTCACCATACACAAAGATCAAGTCCAAATGGATCAAGGATCTCAACATTAAACAAGATACACTGAAACTTATAGAGGAGAAAGTAGGAAAGAGCCTTGAACTCATAGGCACAGGGGGAAATTTCCTAAACAGAACTCCAATGGCTCAGGCTCTAAGATCAAAAATTAATAAATAAGACCTCATGGAATTAGAAAGCTTCTGTAACACAAAGGACATAGTCAGTAGGACAAGTCTGGGAAAAATTCTTCACTAACTTCACATTCAATAGAGGACTAATATCCAAAATATATAAAGAACTCAAGAAGCTAAAAAAAAAAAAAAAAAAAAAAAAAAAAAAAAAAAAAAAAAAAAAAAAAAAAAAAAAAAAAAAAAAAAAAAAAAAAAAAAAAAAAAAAAAAAAAAAAAAAAAAA
>LR749502.1:825482-832982 GCA_902729485.2 Mus minutoides
CTGGAATGGTTAAGAAGCACTTAAAGAAATGTTCAAAGTCCTTAGTGATCAGGAAAATGTAAATCAAAACGACCCTAAGACTCCATGTTACTCCAATCAGAATGGCTAAGATCAAAAACTCAGGCAATAGTAGATGCTGGAGATGTGGAGAAAGAGGAACATCAATTTGGGGGTTCCTCAGACAATTGGAGATAGATCTACCTGAAGACCTAGCTATACCACTCTTAAGCATATAGCCAAAAGATGTCCCACCACGCCACAAAGGCATGTGTTCAATTATGTTCATAGAGACCTTATTTATGATAGCCAAGACCTGGAAACAATCCAGGTGTCTCACAACAACACCTGAAAAATTGATACAGAAAATGGTTCATTTATACAATGGAATACTATTTGGCTGTTAAGATTGAGGACATTCTGAGTTTTGCAGGCAAATGGTTGGAACTAGGAAATATCATCCTGAGTGAGATAACTCAGACCCAAAAGGACATGTGAAGTATGTACTCACTAATAAGTGAATAGTAGCCAAAAATGTACAGAATACCCAGGACACAATTCACATAACTCAAGAAGGTTAGCAAGCAGAAAGCCCCAAGTAAAGATGCCCCAATCCCACTTGGGAGGGAGAAGAAAACAATCAAGGGGGAAGAAGGAGGGAGTATCCTGGGTGGGTAAGGGGACAGGGAGGGGAAGGGGGGAACATGATCAAGTCTAGGGAGGGAGAGGACTAAAGCCCTGAGGGACAGTAGAAAGAATCAAACCAGGCAACCTTGGAAGTTAGAAGGTGGGGGTGTGACCCTCTAGAATGTGCAGGAGTCCTGGGAGGTGAGATATTTTCAGGACTCACAATGAGGGACCTTGGAGGAAGTGCTCTACAATAGAGAGGGACAACTTCTACTATCCTCCTTCAGTAGAATGACAGGGCATCAAGTGGAAGGATGAAGTGGTCATTCCACAGTTAAAAATGCCTTTTTAACAAACAATCCAGCACTAACATGTTTAACAGAAGTCTCACAGAGCTAGATGATCTGGACTCTGGAGGGTAAAACTAAAGCCTTACGTAAGTTTGCTTTCAATTCTTTTCTTTTTTTACTTGGATTTGTTCTACTTTTGTCACATTTCATTGGTTCCAGATCTAACCAAGGAAGACGTAATGGTTCACATGCTATTTGCGTTAAGAAAATAATATTGTGAAAAAATTAAAAGTAATAAGGAAAAGTGCATTTCAAGTAATGTTTTCCTCTTTGCGTCTTAACACTCTATTGCTTATGATGACGGCTCATTAGGCACTGTCAAACATTTCAAAACCCAATTCTCAAGCTTATTTGAAAATGGCTACACTAATTTGGCATTCAAGTATCCAGTTACCACATGCATGCCTAAATTTGTTAACCTTGTATGAGTTTGGATTAGGAAATCATCCTTTTTATGTAAGCCATATTGGGTCAAGGTTATGTCTGTTTATTTATTCCATGTTTTTCTTGACAGTATTTCTGAAAAGTCTAGAGAGAAGTGGAGGGTTGTATGGTACAACTGTAACATAAAGCTTCACATTAGAGTTACAGTCAGCAACTGTGGTTAGGATAACCAGTACAGATTATGGAAATTAGCAGATGTGTGGCTTCTTCATTTGATTTTTTTTTTTAATTAACAACATGCTTGATTAGCCCTCTACCATTTTAAATAAAATTACAAAATAATTATGAGTTCTGCTTCTAAAACCCTTTGCTGAGAACTACAATAAACTGTTGAACACAGTGTATGATATGTTTACATAAATATTAAGTGCCTGCAAATTACCAGTTAACATGGGATGTGTTTACTACTTAGGAAAATTAATGGTGACCCAGCTATTAAACAACTGGGAAATATTCATCTGTGCTGAAGTCAACTGGGGAACATTCATCTTTGCTGAAGTCATTGTTTTATCTTGATAAAACTCTGTTGAACATATCACAGCCAGCCAGACAGCCAGACAGCCAGCCACCATGCATATCATCTTTCGTCTGCATTTATTAATGGCTTAGAATGTCCATCTGTTGTCCTTAGTAAGTGGAACACTATGAAGAAAAGGATTCATTGAGTCAATCTATATATAACTGTTCTCTTTATGGGGAAAAGCTCCTTGGAATGTTCTTCATAAATCAAAAATAAGGAACAACTGTTGAGAGAGAGAGAGAGAGAGAGAGAGAGAGAGAGAGAGAGAGAGAGAGAGAGAGAGAGAGATCATCAAATGTGCTAAGTTTGAAAGGTCATGCAATAGACTCCTCTCATTCAAGGAGAAGATAAATACATTTGATTCAGATCAAGAGAACATTTTTTCTCAAAATGTCTTCAATTACATTTCTTTAGATGTTGGTGATGACTTGGGGAGGTAGAGAAAAAAAAAAAAAAAAAAAAAAAAAAAGCAAGCACAACACCAAAAGCCAAGTAAGCAACTGTTTCATATGTTATTTGTGCTTAAATAACCTCACACATTGAATTTTTTCTTTATGTTTAGGGATTACACCTGGAATTGAAGAACATCATGAATCAGTGAAATATGGTGACTTCCCCAAGATAATTGGTAAAGTAGTTTGTGATCTTACCAAATTAAAAGCGCAACCAATAATGTTCCATTGGAGAGAACTGGGGGTCTGTACAATGGCTACAAGCTCATTCAAGTGACTCCAACTTGATTTTTAATGTAAATAATATAAATAATATAGTGCCCTAAGATACTCATGAGCATGTATAGCTAATCCTGTAAGTAAAGAAGCTATACATTAAATTGGGGTTAAGACATAGGATTCATAGGTAGATTTAATTTTACTAATGAATTCCATTGAATCATACAGTTTTGATATACAGCATACAGAAAGAAGAAAAATAAAATTCTTCATTTGGAATCTATAATAACATCACCTCAGTCTGATGCCATGAAGTCTAACAGAAATGTAATCAGTACACTAATGCTAATCAGGGTGGTGATATTAAGAGATAGATTTCTGGGAATGAAAACTGTTGACATGCCCCATGATATATAAATGAAAGAATAACATCTAGATATAGATAACATGGAAAACAAAGTACAAATACAAATGCATCATTTCTTGTAGAAAAGAAACAAATTGAATTTAGAGACATCAGCTACAAGTTTAGCTTAATAAGATTCTCAATTCATGCTAAATGTAATAATTCAGTCTGATATATGATTGAGAAATTAGCAGTATGTCTATTGGGTTGTTTATTTGACTAGGAAAGGGAATGTGTTAAGTGCTTCTTTTTAATCCAAATTATCAAGGGTTGGTGTCTACAAGTTGCCTACAAGTTACTTTCATCTTTCCTTCAATTCAATCTCCTTTCATCTCTTCTTCTGAAGGTGAAACAAAGATTAAACTAGGTCATGATAAAGAGGACATTTTATTTCACTCCAAGTAAGCTTTGCAAAAATATTCCAGTTTTAGATTGGCTTCTCACCCTCAGACAGTGGTTTTATAATTGATGTTAAATAATGATGAAAATGTAAATCAGCATTCACCCCTTTTTGATAAAGATCTGAAGGCTTTCTATTTACATATAACTGGAGAATAGTTAAACTCAATATTGGTAAATATTTACACTTCAGCAATCACAATAAACCCCTCATGTTAATACCAATACATATTATTGTGTACATGGAAGCAAGACTTGAATTGATGGTAATTGCATTTGTTTTTATCTCGAATCTTCCTTTACAAGAAAAGTTCATTATCACTGGCAGCATTAGCTAACATAGAAAATAATGGAGTTAAGTTTATGTTTCAACTAGTAATCTTTTAATAAATGTCTGCGGGCATCTGGTGGATAGAGCAGAGCTGCTTCATCAATAAATCAAGGAAATAACAAATGAGTAACAGAGTGGACTTACCTTCTCATTTTACATTTCTTTATGTTCTCAATCATTTTGTTTTTGTAATATGTAGTTCATTTTGGCTACAAGATGAAGAGTTCTGTGGCCACATAGATGAAAGGATCAGATATATATATATATATATATAATTGTGTAACGTGTATATACTCATACTCAGTTGTTGTAGGAGCTTGCACAGGGTGTTGGATCCTCTGGAACTGAAGTTACAGATAGATAGCTGTGTATGGCCATGGAGGTACTGAGAATTAACTACTGAACTCTCTGTATCTCCTGTCCTGCTATATCCTATGTCTTGAGCTTCTGAGCCTAAACCATAGATTTGTGTGGTTTTCATGTAAGGCATGTTCTTATATTAGTGCAGCAATTGTAGAATCTCCCTCATAGACATGGCTAGAGGCTTGGTTGCACAGTGGTTATAAATGCCATGAAGCTGACTATGAACACTCACCTTCACAGTGTGTTTGGAAGGAATAAATGAATGAAACAATTAAATGAACCTTGCTTCAGGCAGAAATTGTGGTAAACTGGAGAGTCCGCAGAGCAGTGAAAATGAGAGAACTTTCATTCTGCTGGGATTGTGAGCTACGAGTTTGCTAATTCTATCTCTAAGATAACATCCAACTATTTAGTGTGTTCTACAAAGTTCTTCATGAACACCTTCATGTCTACATCTTGAGCCTTATTTCTTCTAGTTCATGTCAGTTCTACTTACAAAAAATAGACTTCAAAATCAATTTCTTTCTGTCTTTGGTGCCATTGCCCTAGTGTAGCACATCAGCATCTTTCCCATGGATTAGGCCAATGGCCCCTTATCTGGTTTCTTTGTTGAAAATAACTTCTAGTTCTATATTATTTTTTTTCAAAATATGGCTTTTCTTGTCTACAACTCATCTAAAAGGAATCAAAAGCTTTCTCCATCCAGGGAGGAGTAGGGAGAGCAGTGTATTGAAGAAAATAGATGGTGCAGAATGACCATTAGCAGAATTTATTTCCAATATCTGGCTAGGGAGATGTTCTTTGTGATTCCACCACTTGATCCAAGGACACTGTGAGCTCATAGAAAGCAATCAATGTTTGTTTATGCAGATCCAGTACCCACAGAGCCAAAAGTTGCTTGTCTGTGAACTCTGTTAGGGTGGTGACTGTTTTACAAGAATATCAGTACTAAGATTTCAGGATGGTACCTAGAATTTAGCAAGTCCTTTGTAGAAATATGGGGGTTAGTGATAGATTAAATAATATACTTGTCATAGCTCTATGAGGAACTATTACCTTACTATAGGCGTAGATTGGATAATATCCTGGACATCTACAATATCATTGCTGGTGAAAAGCATCAATGGGAACAAGGTTTTTTTTTATCATAAAGCCAAATATAATCAATAAGTTCTCAATAAACTGGATTTATATTGTCCCAAATACTATGTTTCAACATGGTAATGTTTCTTGTGGTGTTTATAGTTACAGAGCAAAGTGAAGCCAAAAATCTATGCATATTCAAATATGTTAATGAAAATAAAGTTATTGGGCTACAGCAAAGCTAGGAAAGATTTATGATAGTTTTAAAATGCTGATTACTTTCTTAGCTTTGCTTGTTGGAAGCTAAAGATCAGCTAAGTGAATACATGTCAAAAAGTTTCATATTGCCTGGCGTGGTGGTGCACACCTTTAATTCCAGCACTTGGGTGGCAGAGGCAGGCAGATTTCTGAGATCGAGGCCAGCCTGGTCTACAGAGTGAATTCCAGGACAGTCAGACAGCCAGGGCTATACAGAGAAACCCTGTCTCGAAAAACCAAATAAATAAATAAATAAATAAATAAATAAATAAATAAATAATTCGGATGATACAAGAAAGTCAGGTGAAATACAGAGTTTACCAAAGTTATAAAGGGGTTAATATGTGGCCTAATAATTGGGTCCATATTTTCAATAGTCCAACTCTACATAATCATAAAATTCAAATTAGTAAGCCTTGTAGATATTTTAATGTAGGTGTGGCATTTTATTTTCTGGGAATTTGAGGTCATATCTTCTATATGTGTTACAAGCTTAGCCATTATCTGGACAGATAAACCTTTATCCAGAATACTTATTTTTGGAATGTGGGTTTTCTGTATCTACAAGATAAACAAGTGTGAGACTACAGTGACCAAAGAAATGTCCTGCTTGATGTAAGATGATAAGCAGCTATAAATAAGCTTTCATTAAAAGAAAGAACTAAATTTATATTTTCCTTAGAAGAGTTTATTTCTATTCTATTTTCTTAGCTTAATCATAGGCTTCATAAGTATCTTATAACTGATGGTCTACTGTCATCCGAGAACTTCTTACAGTATCATTGTTGATATTATTGGATCTGGATATTAGGACTATACTTAAATCTGTTTCTAATGGCAATGCTCATCTAATTACAATTAGATAACTATTGTCTTATAGTAAAAAAAGTGAAATAACATTTGTATTACAATATGTTTCTCCTTTCAAAGTTACTATACGAGATGAAATAAAACTATCCATTTGACAGAGCATAAAAAGTAGACTTAAATATTAAAAGTAGACTTGAAAAAGACAATCAGATCTAAGCTAAATATTGTAAGTTATAAGATACTTGTAGATAACTCTTGATCCAGCAAGTATCTGGATATATATGCAGCATAGGTTTATGTTAATAAAATTGATCTTACACCATTAATCTCAAGAACTTGGCTCAATTTTATATTTGTTTAAGAAATAAATGACGCATTTGTAAAATGAAAAGAAAAATGTGTCAAGATCTTTAGATAAGAAAGTGAAATTAGTTAGTTTCTCATATTTTTCTTTTTCTAGACTTATGACCTTGAAGGTATTTTTATTTGCTTTTGTTTTTGTTTTTAATTTATTTAGAATGAGAACCTCCATGATAGGTAGACATCAGGGACAAAGGAAGAAAGCGAGTCTGTCCCTGATCTTAGAGAATCAGGGCAGGGGGGGGGGTGTATAGGGAACTTTAGGGATAGCATTTGAAATGTAAATAAAGAAAATATCTAATAAGATCTTCTATCTTTTGCATTGTCATTTTGATTACAAAGATGACAAACTAGCCAATACTTAGTGCTGAGTGAGGAAGAGAGCAAGCCAGTGCCTTGAGAATGCAGGCGGCTCTGTGCTGTAGAGATGGAGATGGGAGGTCTGCCAAAGACTACATTTTATCTGATTCCTGATCTCTAATTAGAGCCATACTTAAATCTGTTTCTAAAGACAATACTCATCTAACTACAAAAAGCATTCAAGTTTTCATTTTTATTTATCCTAGAATATAACAGATTTTAAGGTTAGTAGCAAATTTTACCTGAAGAGTGAACAAAAAATACTTTTTCATACATAAAATAAAACTTTACTCTTAGCCATGTATGAAGAATGACAATTCACCTGTTTTGAATCTTGAGGCTCAGTTTTTTACCTAAAAATTGAAACTAATGCTCATAATTTCTCCTGAATCCAAGATGGAGATAATGTACATAAAATTAATTTAAGGTATAGTAGTTTACAACATGGTAAATATTCACTAAATATTACTATGATTTTCTTATAATTTTTGTCCAAATAAAATATAGGAAAAGATAGAAAA
>LR749502.1:837982-977036 GCA_902729485.2 Mus minutoides
AAGCTACCATCGTCACTTCTACTCCTGTGTAGGTGCTCACGGGAGCTATAAGAAAGGGGCAGGAGCATGGCAGTATCCAGGCAGACATGACACAGGCAGAGCTGAGAGTTCTGTCTTCATCCAAAGGCTACTAGTGGAAGACTGATTTCCAGGCAACTAGGGTGAGGGTCTTAAACCCACACCCACAATGACACACCTATTCCAACCAGGTCACACCTATTCCAAAAAGGCCACACCTCCAGATGGTGCCACTTCCTGGTCCAAGAATATACAAACCTTCATAATCTCCCAAGTTGATTTTGTTTATTTTTCAATTACAGCAACACAAGCAATCCTAGGGCAGATGTGTATGTGAATTCTGTTCAGAGTTCTATTTGATTTCTCTATTCTAATTATGTGATATTGGCAATAATTTGCTCTTCTGTACTGCCACTTCCTTGTGTAGGGATAGGATACATATGAAACATGCAGAATGTATTATTTTGGGGGAGTTCAATAAAATGAGTATATATACTGCTAATTTGTGATTAGTCAATAGATAACTGTGACCAAATGGTAGCATTCATTAGGACCATAATGAACTGTTTTCTTCTTTTAATCAATGTTTTTGGCAAAAATCAGCATGATGGTAAGTATAACAGAGAAGCAGTCATTAAATTAATCAATTCCCAACCAGTTATAATTCAATTATTATTCAACTGCATTAAAATTGTTTATTTCCCTTTGCAGAGGGAGACAGGGGAGGAAATGAGAATAGAACTTACTTGTTCCAGGAAAATAAAATCCAGTCAGTCTTCTATGGTATAAGTGCAAGGATCATCCTATCTTGAGTTTTCTTTGAGAGGGAAAGATTAAGAGAATTTAGAAAACAGTGTGGCATCCTTCCTTGCTTTTTTTTTTTTTTTTTTTTTTTTTTTAACTGATGGTCAGGTAGCAGGAAATCTAGGCCATGCTTACTATGGAAACAAGCAAGATATGGAACATTGAAATATGAAAATAAGCCAAGGGTTCTGGTGAAGTTCTTTCAAAAGTGCTTAGGTCTCTGAGAATAAGAGTAGGAAAGTGTTAAGCAGAGGCTGTGTGGGAGAGTAAGTGGGTAAAAGAAAAAAGGTCAGTATAAGGTATCAAACATCAGAGATCTATTTTACTGTAAGGTGACCATAGTAAATAACAATATATTGTTTATTGCTAAGTTTAAGAAAAAGAGTTTTAATGTTCTTATCACAAAAAAAAAAAAAATAGGAGCATGGTGGATATTCTACTTAACATGATTGAGTTTTCAATAGTGTATACATAGATCAAATATCAAGTTGTTACCCATACATAAATAAAATTATTATGACCAATTAGAAATAACAAAATAATTATGAAAGAAAAACTTAAAGACACAGAAGTTTTAGAATTGAAAAATCTTTTAGTTACAATCTTCTCTTAGACATTATGAATAGATTTCACAACATTTCTAATATATAATACTTTCTTTTTCTTATTTGGTCTAAATAAAATATTAACATATTAATTGTATTTAATGATGTGATTTAGGGTATGATTTTAATACTTGTTCTGGCATTAACTGACCAAACCAGAAAAGTTAGCAGCTCCTTCTCTCTCCCATCTTTTTATGTACTTGGGCCTTTTAGGTTCCTCTTTTCTCAGTTTTCATAAGACAAAAAATGAGATTTGCTAAACTGTTGTTATCCAACCAAGCTGCAGAATAAAGGGATGCCAAGCTCAGTCTGTGCTCTGGTCCTTCTTATTTTAACACCTGTGCCCATCATCATCCTCCACTTATTTTAACACCTGTCCCCAGCATCATCCTCCACTTATTTTAACACCTGTCCGCAGCATCATCCTCCACTTATTTTTCTCTGTGCGTGCTTTGTCATCACACACGTCTGTGCCACTTATACGTGGTTTCCACAGAGGTCAGAAGAGAAACACACTCAGCCTATGATTTCAAGTCACTCGAAGAGGAGCTGACTCAGCAATGATTGTATTAAAATCCAAGAATCTTCACAGTGCAAAGCTTGTTAGTTTTCAGAATTCCAAATATTAGTAGTACTCACAGAACTTACCATCATTTTGTGAATTTTTGCTATACGTCAGATACAGTGACTTTCTAAATCTCTAAGTAGAATGCAGATTAAAATTATCCATACAATTATTACATAATAGGAAGTAAAACAGGGATAATTTTATGTGTGCTTGTATGTGCAAAACAATTTTTCATACAACTGGGTATGCAGGAGTAAGGAGGTTGGAAGTAGGTATTTTTTTTTTTTTTTTTTTTTTTTAAGGTTCAAAAAAGTTATGGGCTTACATATAGCCACAGTAAGAAAGAAGTAGAGTGGATAACTGATTATTGGTCTCTGCATACCTCTAAATATAGGTGTGCTTTTCTTGACCTGGCAGTACCTGGTGCAACAATGTTCATAATAAATTCTCAATAATTTTCGAATGAAACCTTGTTGTGATGCCTATATCATTACATTATGACAATTCTAAAAGGTAGGCCCTTTGATTCTCTGATGTATACCCTTCTAGTTCAGTGAGGCAGATGCTACTGGACTTAAAGTATTTGACTGTGTGGTAAAATTGAATTCCAACTTAGACTTTAGAAATATCATCACATTTGAAATGTAAATGAAGAAAATATCTAATAAACATTGGAAAAATAAAAAAAAAATTAAAAAGAAATATCATCACAAGGAGACTTTACTGTTTGCTATTTTTTCTCCAGCCTTATTCTTTGAATTAAACAGAACTCATATTTTCTTTGTGACTTGCTTTACCTCTAAATCCCACCTTTAACTCAAGGTTAAAAGCTAGGGGGTCTATGCTACTTAGTGAAAATGTCTCCATCTAGTGGTTACAAAAGAAACTGCAGTTATGTGCCCCAAAGGGGCATGAGTCAGAGCTAAGGTCAAGGGTATGACATCATGCTGACTGGTGAAGAGAGAGTTCTAGTGATGGGGGAAGTGAGGCAGTTTCCTGAGATGTAATACACAAAATACAAGTCCAATACCGGAGAGAAATAATACTTTAATTAATATATGCAAAAGAAATTTTATAAACTCTGACAAAATTTATGACAAAGTTCATCCAACTTAAACTTACTTTAAACAAAATTTATGGTATCTCCATGCTGGAATTGTGTGAATGATAGGAAACTTTTAAAAACTTGAGCAGTAACCATACTGAAGCCAAACTCTTCTGTCTGCTATTTTGGTCATAATACCAAAGATATTCAGAGATTATTGAAAATGAAGACAAATGTTGGCTAAAAAGCACCACCATCAATGATGTAAATCATCATAGTCACAATGACTAATGTGTTTATGTTTGAATTCACTTTACAATGACCTTTTGTGGACTGCAGAGATGGATCAGCAGGTAGAAAGAACACTTGCCTTGCAAGCAGAACGGCCTGTGTTTGGATATCCAATATCTATGTAAAATGTCAGGTGTGGTCTTTTGTGGATACTTGTAATCCCAGAACTAGGGATGTTCCTGTGGAGTCAGGGAGCTCACTAGAGCTTCCTGGCTGCCAGACAAGCTCCAGATTCTGTGAGAAACATTTGTTCAAGCTAATAAGACAGACACTGATAGAGGAGACTGTCCAGTGTGTACCTCTGGCTTCCATATACTCACACCAACACAAAAGATGAGTCTGTGTTCCTACTCTTCTGCTTTCATGGAAAATGTAAACAGAGTTCCTATTGAATTGTGCTCAATTTAGCCAACAACTGTAGTTTATAATTATTGCATAATCGGAAGTGCTTTTGTATAAATATGTGCACTCTGGAGAACAGTATAAGGACATCAATTAGTATCTCAATTTATATTAGACATGAGCCTACAATGTTTTAATGAGCTCTTGTTAAATGGTTCTTAGCATGACATACAAATTATTGGTAAAGATGACACATAAAAAGCACTTTACTGCAATTTGACTTGGCCTAAGTTCCAGAACTCTTATGCACATATAAAAGTCACACACTAACCAACACCAGAAAGAAAAGGAGAAGAAATAAGATGATCATGTATATATTTTTTAACCTAACAACTATTTGGTTTGAAAGAGCACAGTAGTTAAGTTCTAAATATTGTCTGAGAATCTTGGAGTCCTATGAAATGTTTCTGTATATATACCAGACATGGTTTTAAAACACGTGGGCCTAATACTATCTTCCAACTTTGTTCTGTGCAATTTCAAAAAATCAAGTAACCTTTTTCTATGTTAGCATCTATTTATTACATATTAACAATAGATGATGTGATTTATCTGAGAGGCATAATTAGTTGATTAATAAACCACTATCTATGAGTTTGTCTATTTATGAATTCTACAGCTGGGCGTGGTGGCACACGCCTTTAGTCCCAGCATTCGGGAGGCAGAGGCAGGAGGATTTCTGAGTTCGAGGCCAGCCTGGTGTACAGAGTGAGTTCCAGGACAGCCAGGGCTACACAGAGAAACCCTGTCTGGGAAACAAAACAAAACAAAAAAATCTACAAAGTTAACTGACCCAAGACATGCCATGTAGACTTAACTGAAATCTGGAGTTTGTCTCACAGGCAAACTACAAGGGAGGGTTGCCATGGTAACAGCAACAAGCAGACCCAGTCATCTTTATGTAGACTTTATAGGAGTGGAAATGAGGGAGTAAGGAAAAACATCTGCATCTTGGTGAAGGTTACACTTGTACTCAGATTGAGTTTGAAGGGACTAACTCTAAGGGAGCATCCTGAGGCTGCTCGTTACTCAGTAGACAGTCTTTATACTGAGCATCTCCTAGAAGCAATTCAAAGAGTCTTTTTTTTTTTTTTTCAGATTCCCAATGAAAAGTTCTGTGGGGTGTAAAAGCATACCTGAACTAGTCTTCTCAGTAGCTTATTTGGAAGGTACATTATTATTATCGAGATAGTGCTTGGATTTCATAGGCACGTTCCCTCCCTTCTCCTACTAAAGTGACATTCATAAAATTACATAGAACAAAAGTACACATGCTACCTAAGCATGGCTACAAATTATTTATACCCAATCAGGCCACATACAGATAACTTGTCCCCACCTTCCCTCCTTGTAAGTGAATCAAACACAAGACTTTTCTTCTCAGACCCTGAAATAGGGTTCTTAGTACTAATCTTTGCTCCCAGTTAATACTGCTGTCATTTTTCTGCATCACTGAGCTGACATCAGTATTTTCCACTTGAAAATACTGCTATGTTGTCATTCATCACTGCGCTGACATTCTCACTGAGAGTAAATCTAACATTCACACCTGATCACAGGGTCTCTTATAAACAAGAGCCATCACACTGTTAACCTCATAACCCCCATTTCTGCTCTGCCCAAATATCAGTTTGTGCTAGTCATGGAAGCCTAGCTAAACCCTAGCTTCCTCAAAACTTTAAGTATGTTCTTAATTCACCTTATTTAGGCTTGTTTACTCTCCCAGATGTCTTCTACCTGCTATGGTGACCTGTCCTCTTATTTCCCTTGACATGTTTTTCCAACTGCCACAAGGTAAAAGTTACCTTCCTGATTCCTCCCAGAGGATACTAAGACCACTTCCTTCTTGGGACTGGGTTTTCCCATTTAGAATGTATATTATTATTATTATTATTATTATTATTATTATTATTATTATGTTCTGGATTTTTTGTTAGGTTTTATTTTATATATAGTTCACAGGATTGCAAGGGATTTTCTCTCTGTACATTGTGTGTGTATGTGTGTGTGTGTGTGTGTGTGTGTGTGTGTGTGTGTATGTGTGTGTGTATGCAACACAAAAGCCAGCTGCCCCATAGACACAGTGAGTTTAAAATGCTGGAATGCCAAGCGATCTTAAACCATGATTTTCTTATTTTATTGATAAGTATTATAATGTCCAGAGACGGTTTTAAAGATGCACTGATAGTCTTTTTTCAGGATTTGACCTCATAGGAGTTTGTAAGACTACTTGGAAAGTATCATTTAATAGCATAATCCTGAATGATGCTAATATCAAAAGCTGACATCCATTAGTGTTCAGTAATGTATTTGACAATGAAGAAGGTGAAAAGAATGACAAAGGAGAGACTTCCCTGCGTCTTCCCTGTAGTTCCATCATTTACAAGTTACACAATCATGACTGAATTAATAAAATAATAAATTCTCTAGAGATAGCATCCTCATGTGTGGTATAGGTCTCTTTGCTCACCACAGCGTAACACAGGAAGTTTTAATGGTGTGACAACTATGTAAAAAAAAAAAAAAAAATCACTGGATTTAATTCATTTTTCTTTTTTAATTTTATTTGCTGTTTTTGTGATAAAGTTTCAGTTTATAACCTAGCCACAACTCTGGCTTTCTTTTCTTTAGTGCTGGGGTGGCAGGCACATAATACTATGCTAACCTACTCTTTCTTTCTTTCTTTCTTTCTTTCTTTCTTTCTTTCTTTCTTTCTTTAGAATTTAGCAAACACTTTTCATACAGGAAATACTTTTCTAGGCCCTGTGGGTACATGAGTGGCCTGGAGAATCAGGGTGTAATGTCATGCAGCTGTTCCTCCACAGGTGAAGACAGGAAGAAACAATAAAAGGCAGTATGTCACAGGCTACTGAGGTCTATGTAAATGCATAAACAGGAAGTGAAAGCAGACAGACTGGGCGTCACTTCAGACACTCCAGAGGGATCAGGAAGGTAACTTTTACCTCGTGGCAGTTGGAAAAACATGTTAAGGGAAATAAGAGGACAGGTCACTGAAGCGGGTGGAAGACAGCTGGCAGAGAAAACAAGCCTAAATAAGGTGAATTAAGAACATACTTAAAGTTTTGAGGAAGCTAGGGTTTAGCTAGGCTTCCATGACTAGCACAAACTGATATTTGGGCAGAGCAGAAATGGGGGCTATGAGGTTAACTGTGTGATGGCTCTTGTTTATAAGAGACCCTGTGATCAGGTGTGAATGTTAGATTTACTCTCAGTGAGAATGTCAGCACAGTGATGAATGACAAATATAGCATGGTTTTTGACATGCGGTAGACTCACACTAGACAATACCTTATTATGTGGCACATATAGAACTTGGAGATACTTAGAAGTATTTGAACTCGATGGATTCAAATTGATCAGACATGTGATGAAATTAGGACAGTAAGAAAGTATGAAAAGTCTAGTTAAAAACCCATTTAAAGAATTGTGTAGGATAATTGAGGGAAATTGCACTGAATCTGTAGATTGCTTTTGCTAAAATGGTGTTTTCACTATGTTAATCCTTCCAATTCATGAGCATGGGAGTTCATCCCGTATTTTGAGGTCTTCTTTGATTTCTTTCTTCTGGGACTTGAAGTTCTTGTCATATAGATATTTTACTTGCTTAGTTAGAGTCACACCAATGAATTCTATATTATTTTTGACAATTGGCTTGTTATATAGTGCTTTTGTTATGTTTAGGTATGTGGCTTGTATACTAATCTCTCTAAGACTTTTAACATGAAGGAGTGTTGCTCAACTATGTTCATAGCAGCTTTATTTCTAGTAGCCAGAAACTGAAGACAACCTAGATGTCCCTCAACTGAAGAATTGATAAAAAAAAAAATGTGGTACTTCTATACAATGGATTACTTTTCATCCATTAAAAAACAAAGGTATCATGACTTGTGCAGGCAAATGGATGGAACTTGAGAATATCATGCTGAGTAAGATAACCCAGACTTAAATGAATATGCATGGTATGTACTCACTAATAAGTGGATATTAGCCATAGAGTACAGGATACCCATAATGCACTCCACAAACCCAAAGAAGTTATACAAGAAGGAAGGTCCAAGCAAGGATGCTTAAATCTCACTTAACAGGGGAAATAAAATAGTCAGAGGAGGCAAATGGAGAGAGGGAACTGTGTAGGAAAATGAGGGGAATGAGAGTGATTTTGGATCAGGTTTGGGGAGAGCTAGGAGAGAGAGACAGAGGGCCAGGACAGCATTTAATTGGGGCTGGCTTACAGGTTCAGAAATGCAGTCCATTATCAAGGCAGGAGCATGACTGTGTCCAGGCAGGCATGGTGCAGGCTGAGCTGAGAGTTCTACAGCTGTAGCTGGCTATGGGTGGGAGGGGGAATAGCTCAAGGACCTGCCTGTTGCAGGGAATATTTAAAAGAAATGGAACCAGCATGTTCCCAGGTTGCCTCAGCCCCTGCAACCTGGCCAGCCATGCACTGGCAGACAATGAGAGGCCTGTTTTTATCTAGTGGAGATTCTGACTCTGAACTCCACAGTCTCTCCACCCAGCTCACTGGGTCCGCACTGGCGAGTTGCTTCCATGCCAACTCTGTGCTTCAAATCCCCCGTGGACTTTGTGGAGCACCTCAGGCAAACTCACGCTTGGCTGCCATACCTTCCTCTCTTGAACCCAGAGGAGCCACAGTGTGAAGGAAAACGCAACACAAACTTAGTTCAGAATCAATGGTAATTCAATCTCTGGGCACAACAACTAAAACCTAATTTTGTAAGTTTTATTAAAATCTGATTCCTCTGGTGGCAAATCTTTGTGAATCCACCATGATACCCGGAAACTCTAGCAGCTACATCTTACCCTTCTCATGTCCCCAATCCAAAAAAAGACCCTAACTCTCTCCTGCTCCTCTCTTTCTCCATCCAACCTGGAAGTTGTGTCTACTTGAGGAATGAGTGAATGAATCCTTTATTCATTAAGGGATTGGTTCACAAGAAGCCGCCTGAGTACATGACTCATTCCTCATTCCAGACAACCTCTTTCAGAAGAGCAAGCAGCACAGAGCTATCCACAACACCTGCCAGACACTTAGGAGGGGAGGGCCCCCAGGAATTAATGTGAGTGACCTTAGTTGAGACACACAGCAGTGGGGGTATGGAACTCAAAAAAGACCACATCTTGTAGCCAGGCAAGAACCCCATTGCAATAAGGGAGCAAAAACACACCCACAAACATGCAATCACAAATTTACCATGTCTACAAAACATTCAGGGACAGGGGATAGAACTAAGACTGAGGGAATGGACAACCAATAACTGGTCCAGCTTCAGACACACCCCATGAGCAAGCATCAATCCTTGATACTATTACTGATACTCTGCTATGCTTGTAGACTGGAGATTAGCAGAACTGTCCTCTGAGAGACTTCACTCAGCAGCTGACTAAAACACATGCAGAGACTCACAAACAAACATTGGATCGCAATTGGGGAATCTTATATAAGAGGTGGGAGAAAAAATGAGGGCCACAAAGGGGATAGAAATTCCATAGAAAGACCAACAGTGTTAACTAACCTGGACCCTGGGGCTCTCAGAGATTAAGCCACCAACCAAAGAGCATACATGGGCTGGAGCTAGGCACCCTTCACATATGTAGCAGATGTGCAACTTAGTCTTCATGTGGATCCCCCAACAACTGAAGCAGGGGCTGTCTCTAAAGATGTTTCCTGTTTCTAGAATATGCTCCCTGTCTTAGCTAGGGTTTTATTGCTATCAACAGACACCATGACCAAGAAAACTCTTATAAGGACTTCATTTAATTGGGGCTTGGGACTGGCTTACAGGTTTAGAGATTTAGTCCAGTATCATCAAGGCAGGAGTATGACAGTGTCCAGGCAGGCATGGTGCAGGCTGAGATGAGAGTTCTCCATCTTTATCTGAAGGCTGCTAGCAGAATACTGGCTTCCAGGCAGCTAAGATGAGGGTCTTAAAATCTACACCCAGAGTGACACCACACCTACTCCAACAGGGACACACCTTCTAATAGTGTCACTTCTTGGTCTGAGCATATACAAACCATCACATTCCACTCCCTGACCCCCATTGGCTTGTTCAAATATATGTGTCTATGGGGGTCATACCTAAACATAGCATATTGAAATATACATTTAGTCCAACTTCAAAAGTCCACATAGTATATAGAAGTCTCAACAATGTTAAAAGTCTGAAGTTCAAAGTCTCTTCTGAGATTTATCCAATCACTTGAATATAATCCCCAAAGCTAGACAGAAAACCAGCTGGGCAACCTCCAAACTCTGCATCCCCATGTTTTATTTCAAGAAGGTCTTCAGATCTCCAAATCATTTTTCACCTTTGTGGACTACAATATACTTCTGTCTCCTGGGCTGGTTCCACTCCCTGTTAGCAGCTTTTCTCAGCAGATAGCCCATGGCTCTGGCATCTTGAACATCCTGGAGTCTTCAAGGTAATTTCAGTGTTACAGCTTCTTGTTTAAGTGTCTGGAATCCACACATGATCTTCTGTGCTCCTCCAAAGGGCTAGTGTCACTTCTCTAGCTTTGTCCTCTGTAGCATTCTAAGCTCAGGATTGATCCACTCCACCTCTGCTTCTGTTCTTTGACATCATCCAAGGTCCACAGCTTCTGATAATGCTACTCCCTGGGCTGAGCTCATACAAACCATCACATTCCCCTAACTCTATTGCCTTTTCTGGCCACAGTGGGAAAGGATACATCTTGCTCTTCAAAGACTTGATGAGCTAAGGAGGGGCATACCCAGAAAGGCCTCAACTGTCTCAGCAGAGAAGGGGAAGAGGAAGAGGATGGTGGAGGAACTGTGAGAGGGAGGAGATAAATTAATTAATTAAAAAAACCCTTAAAAACCATAGGTGATAATAATGGAGATCCTTACACTAAGATATATTATTCTGGGGCCAGTCCCAGTGTGGGATGTTCTTCTTTCTTGTCAGTTCTTCTTGAGGCATCATTGGGGGAAGAGTTTAGGTGGAGGGTAGGACTTTGTCGAGATATTTAGGGTTGCTGTATAGTAAACAATTTTACTTATTTAATCCTAAGTTACTATGCTATTGTAGCTGATCTGCCTTCTGTGATCCTCTGAGGCCAGAAACTGCAGTTTCTGGAACCTAGCACCTCTTCTTGAAGCCATAAAGGATTAAATAAATAGCCTTGTCTATCTCAACAGGAACTGTTGGGCTCTAACTTTCAGCCTGCCAGTCTGAAGTTGCAGGAAGAGAAGACACTTAGAGAAGTGATTATAAAGTTTATTACTAAGTTGTAAAAAGTTTCCTATGAAAGCTATCTAAGGGGAAAAAATGAAAAAAATCCTATGCAGGGAAAAGGAAATGTTCTCTAAGTGGGGAAAGGGAAAAGATTCTAGTCTAAGTGGGGAAAGGCAAAAATGGTCTCCTCTATTAATAATACTCATGCTTCTCTTTGTCCTCAATAATTATACATCTTTCAGAATACATGTTCACATGTTACAAGGTTTGCCAAGGGCTGGGCTCACTAGGTCTCTCAACTCAAGGGGGAATTCAGGGTCCTGGTACTCAGGTGGGTAAGAAGTTGGTGGACAAATGACTAAAAGACACTGGCAAAGAAAGAGTGTTGTATCTGAATGTAATTTCTCAAAGCAAACATCAAACTTATATTACAGAAGAAAACAAAGAAGTTAGGTGACACACAGCCTAGGTACATTGAAGTTATCTGAGACAAAAACAGAGAAAAGCATACATAAAGACTGGCAGGATCTAAGCAGTGGTTACAAATGAGATAAAAGGCAGCCCTTTCTAAAGTCAGCCATTAGAGAGCCAGGTGAGGATTTCACACCCTAGTCACAATCTATGCTATTCCTCTGAGCCTTGTGAAAGCTTGCACCAGGGGGTTCTGTTCTTGCTAACCTTTTCATGAATAATGCAATACTGTAGTTCTTCCTTAAACCACAACCCTCCTTCTTCTTTGGCCATTGTAAATTCTTGCATATGGGAGTGACTCAGCTGTAATTTTAAGTTTACATTGTAGAACTTGCCCTGAGATTTCTAGCTGTTACCCAGTAAACTGCAATTTTTTATTTCTTTCACTGTCTATCAACACTGGAGGCATTTTGTCTGAATAAGTAGCATTACCTATAATATAACACTGACTATCATAAGGAAAAATCTGGAGCAAGGCTCCAGGAGACTAGTTTCTGTGAAACTTTTTGCCTGAGGACTGTGTCCAAGCTTTTGGGCTTGCCACGCAGACTTCACTGGAGTATGTGTGGCAAAAGTTCATCACAAGTTCCCAAAAATATCAAATCATAAATTGAAATAGAAGTTTACAATCGTGAATGTTTGCATAAATATCCATTAGGAGTAATTATCTGGCTAAACATACATCATCTTTCTGAGCTCCACAGGTTCACTGAAGGTTTAAAACTATAACTAAGTTATTAGTGAAGTTTTGTATAGATAAACCCAGCAGATATTTTATCTTCTGTCCTAGCACCTATAATAAATTGCTAGTTGCCTTTTACTGACCTTTGGTTAGTTGTTTTACAACTTCTTGTAATGTACTCTGAGTAGAAGAAAGTCTGGTTACCATCTAAGAGCAATTAAATGGTGACACATGGTAGACTGACAGAGTTCTCATTGCAGCTTTGACTATCAGAAAAGGACATACTAGCAGTCCCATTATAAAAGAGCTTAATAATCACAGATATAATTTTAGGAATTCTTATATGATCATCATAAAGACTTAAGTCATCTATTTGTCAATATGGCATCACTACAAGATAGTACATATTCATGATCTGCAGAGATCTTCTTCAAAGGGGATGTGCTCCTACACAGTGATTGTTATATATGCTTAATAATAACAAGAAAAGCATATTAATAGCAGGAACCTTTCCTAAAAATGAGTCCCTCGCAGCCTTGCTTAATGAGGGCTTCCCGGTCACAGATTATATACTAATCTGAGGCAGGCCACTTCAGGATGATCACCTGCTGGTTATTAGCTTGTCCCATTATGGATCCTGACAATACTAGCTAAAGTTTACTAACTTTTATAAAAGAAAATATAACCACATTTATAATGGAATACAAAATATTAAAAACTTTATTTTTTAAATGATCATTCATAATAGTACAAAGCAACAGTCTTGTCTTTGGACATTTAATAACTGTGTCAGTGCAATACCAAAATAGTCACACACTCTAACATTACCACCCTATCATTCCCCTACCATTTGGGCATCAAGCCTTCACAGGACCAAGGGCATCCCCTCCCATTGAGGCCATCCTCTACTGCATATGCAACTAGAGCCATGAGTCCCACAATGTGTACTCTTTGGTTGGTGGTTTAGTCCCTGGAAGCTCTGGGGTGTCTGGTTGATATTCTTCCTATGGGGTTGTAAACCACTTCAGCTCCTTCAGTCCTTTCACTAACTCTTCCATTGGGATCCCAGTGTTCAGTATGATGATTGGCTGATAATGAGAGATAGAAAGGTGTGGCTACAGATTTGGTGGTAGAGGTGGGCAATGTGTGAAGGGACTGGGAAGAGTGGAAGGAGGGGAAATCATAATCAGATATTAGATCTATTGTGTGAAAAAAATCTTGAATTCAAGATAAAGAAAAAAGAAATAAAAAAATAAAAGACTGGCTGCTCTAAAAGCCATCTTTGCATTGTTCCTGGCTTGTGCTCCATGGTGTTCACTGCAGCCACCTTTGCCTCCCACCGCCTCCTCCAATGCGGACTCTCAGCTTTCTCCTAGAGTCCTCAAACTCGACTAATTCCTCACTCGAGGTGGCATCGGATCACCTGTGTGCCCCACCAGATCAAGCTCGGCAGTGGACAGCAGCTCCGAGATCACCACCAAGGACTTGAAGGAGAAGAAGAAAGCTGTTGAGGAGGCAGAGAATGGAAGATATGCACCTGCCAATGGGAACGCTCAAAATGAGGAAAATGGGGAGCAGGAGGCTGACAATGAGGTAGATGAAGAAGTGGAAGAAGGTGGGGAGGAAGAGGTGGGATAAGGTGAGGAGGATAAGGAAGAAGGTGAAGGTGAGGAAGAGGATGGAGATGAAGCTGAGGAAGCTGAGGTTCCTACTGGCAAGCGGGTAACTGAGAATGATAAGGATGTCTACACCAAGAAGCAGAAGACTGATGAGGATGACAAGACAGCAAAAGGAAATGCTTACCTTATGCACCACTGTGACCTATTCACCCTCCACTTACCATCTCAGAATTTAAATGTGGTCACCTTAGAGTAGAGAAGCAGGCTCCACCCACCTACAGCAGGCCATACCACCCACAGATGACATGCGGTCTCCAATACCTCCAACACCCCCACCAAAACCACAACATGAACTAGCAACATGGGAGGAAAAAAGAACCAGACCTTCCCAGGCCCTACTTTTTTTGTTCCTCAAAAATACTTTAAAAGGAAAATTTGTCTGTATTTTATATTTACATTTTATATTTTTGTACATATTGTTAGGGGTCAGCCATTTTTAATGATAACAGGTAACCAAA
Source organism: Mus minutoides (assembly GCA_902729485.2). Classification (NCBI taxonomy): domain Eukaryota; kingdom Metazoa; phylum Chordata; class Mammalia; order Rodentia; family Muridae; genus Mus; species Mus minutoides. The sequence goes on from LR749502.1 coordinate 852,244, forward strand.
CCAGCCTCAGAGAGTTTTCTGTCCTACTTCAGACTTGGGGTGTGACCATGTGCATTATAATCTCATAGGAGAAAAAAAAAACTGTAAAATAAAAAACAAAAACAACAACAAAAAATTCTTATTTTGAGCATTCCAGTAACTTTTTTTGTATATGTACCTGGCTGTACTATAAGTAGTTAGTCTGTATGAGTTGGTTAAAAAGGCCAAAGATAAAGAGATTTTGTTCTTTTTCTTTGTCTATGAAGTTGCTGCTTGTTTATTTATTTATTTATTTATTTGCCTGTTTGATGTGTGAAACAATGTCCAACAATAAATCAGAATTTTATTTTTCTGAGTTGTTCTAAAAGAAGAATATGAACAACAACAACAAGAAGAAGAACAAGAAAAAGAAGAAGAAAAAGAAGAAAAAAAAGAAGAGGAAGAAGAAGAAGAAGAAGAAGAAGAAGAAGAAGAAGAAGAAGAAGAAGAAGAAGAAGAAGAAGAAGAAGAAGAAGAAGAAGAAAGCTAATAAAATATATTTGGTTCATGATTTGTGATTTTTAATTGAAGAAAGATAAAATAAGAAAAGAGAAGTTTTGTATACTAAATCTTTTGAAATGAATAAAATTTTCAATAATTGATTACAAAATTACTTTTAAATTAAATTGCTCTTTTTTGTATAGTAAGATATATTCCTTATAGAATAAACAAATGAATATTTAAAATATTATGGATTGAGAAAAATACCTCTATAGACTATATATGACATATTTCTTTCTTGTTTATTATGTTTGCTGTTATCACTATCCTTGCTTTAAATATTTGATAGTTCATGCTAATATAGCTACAGATGTATTTTAGGGAACAGATCATATTTAAAATGCATCAATTAAATATTTTACCTACATTGGGAATTATGTACAGTTTTTACTAAATAGACACACTGTTGTGAGTGTATAGGTCATGATTTACTTTAATTTGAAATAATTTCAAAGATTATATTTGTACTTTAAATGATGTCACAATATTATCATTGTGCATAAAGATTGGACGCCATATTTAAGAGTATTGTGTTAAGACAAATACTCATAATTTAAATCATTGCAACACAGTAAACTTTTAACCAGAGTGTGTGTTTGAAAATGATGATACATGCTAGAATTACTAAATAATAAACAGCACAAAACTAAGCTATCTAATATAGATTCTTGTTAATTTTAAGTTAAAGACTCTCCAGAGATGAAATTTAGAGATTAAAGTAAATTTAAAAAGGAGATAACATAAATCCCAAGTCAAACTCCAAATAATGAGATCATATGTTATAAAATATTAATAAACAATTGATTGTTCTTAAATGCTGGGTTCACTAAAATCAAATGATTTCAGGCAGCATATTTGGTTAGAAATGCTTTTTTACATTGTCAATAAACATCATGTATGATACTGATTAATAAAATTACAAATCCTGGCATTTTCTAATTAAATTAGTTCTGTTAGTCAGTGTGAATTAAATCATGAGCCAGAATGTTAAAGAAGATTTTCTCTGTTGTCTCAAAAATTTGGTTGTAGATCTAAAAGTGAAAACACCATTGTATACCCACCCATTTCAAGAAGAGATACTAACCACATTATTGTAAAATATATTTAAAGAAATAGCAAATCCAGTTATCACTCTACCCTTCTTTATCAGGTTCAGAGTTGTTAAGAAATTCCTTTGACATGTTCTTACAGGGAATTCATAGAAATAGATCAATCTTTGTCTTCTGAATTTCTTTCATCAAATGAAGGGGAGTATTTACTGAGAGGGTGGGCACGTGTAAAAACAAAAACAAACAAACAAATCAGCACATCTCTTCCTATCTGAAACTTAGCTTGTTTGTGAAAGTGTTGGCAGCTTGCACTATGAAGATGACAATGACAACAAGCATTTAACTAAAGGGTCAGTAGTGGTCCCTTACTTATGTATAGATTAGAATTAGGTGACAGTGTCTGATTGGGAGGACTTAATAATGGGAAATGAGAGGAAGCTCACTTAGTGTTGCACTAATGGATATTTTACATGAAGTTGTGACATACAGCATTAGAAATGGATGATGATGCAAAGGACATTGAGTTAGACGGAAGTTTTCCAGGTCATGCTAATAAATGCAGTGTTACTTAAATTAAACTTAGAAAATAAAAGATCGATTCATTTTGATATATCATATATGGAGGCAATCCAAAGTCCTTTCCTAATAACATATTCTATTTATAGCTACCACATAAAAGAGGAAACTGCTCAATACTTTCAGTTTTGCTTGAAACTTGAGTTTATCTGGGTATTCTTTAATTTTATTTGTTAAATCTGAGTTTAGCAAATTATGTCCAACAATAGTAATATGTGTACTACTGAATATAAATATTTGTATATGTGTATATTCGTGTGTGTGTGTGTGTGTGTGTGTGTGTGTGTGTGTGTGTATGTGTGATACCTTTGTTCTTTAGACAGGAAAAGAAAACATTACTTAATTTCATATAGTTTTTCAAATTTATTAAAACATGTATTTTGTATTAATGTTTATATAAATTCATTTAAACCTGCTTCTTTACATACACTGTTACTGTTTTATAATCAAAGCTTGCTTTAAACATCACAATCATCTGTGCCATAGTACCACTTTTACATAGGAAGAAATCGTGATTCAAGAAGTAATAAAACTTGGTCAAGGTCACGCAGCCAAGAAAAGGTTAACGGGGGATTCATGATCAACCCCTGTGACTAAGTTGGTACGTTTTAACCATTTGTGCTCTATCCTTCTTTCTGCAGTGTGAGCCAGAAAATTCTGGAAACTGCCTCATTAAAATGTTCCCCACAGGGATGCTTTAAACAAGAAACAAGAGAAAGGAAAGTACTTTTCATAAATAGAAACTCAAGTTTGATTTTAATTCGTGGAAGACGCTGTCTCATGGTGAAATAAAAATAGAGTCATGGTTCAGAAGTAGAAAAGGAAAACAACAAGCTTTAACATTAATTAGATATGGTTAACATTTCTAAGCATCTGATTTGTGAAAATGTCTTTTGTATAGATACATTTAAATTTCCTTTCTAAAGATGATCTCTGTACCATAACCTCTGGTAAAAAGAAAGTTAGAAGGGACCCTTCTCTAACAGCAACAACAACAAAAAAAAGAGTTGTGACTTATACCTTAAATTTTATTATACATGGCTTTCTAAAATTAATTAGAAAATTTCTGTTTCACCCACGAATAGATACAGTTGATTATATTTGACTAAAAGGGACATCACAGAAGAGTTCCTAGTTTCCAAAGAGCAACTTTATTCTTTATATTTCTTTCAAATACAAGGGTATGATTGGTCCTTAATGATATGAGATGAATATAAGGAGCTGTCAGGAGATGTTACATTTATAATCAAGTTATTCGCTTCCAAAAGATGTTAGTTGAATAAAAAGAATGAACCCCCTCTCTACTGCCTCTCTAATTCACCAATCCAAAACAAACAAATAAACAAACAAACAAAAAGTAACCAAAACATTTATCTCTGTCTTCTGGGGGAAATGGTAATAATTTTCTCAAGAAATGTTGCTATATTTACCGTTGAGGAGCCTTTTCTCACAATTTTGATATATTTATTCATTCCAGATCATTTTTGTCCTAGTGTGGCATTTTTTTAAAGTTTCAAAATAATGACACAAGTGCTATTTTATTCTTTCTGACTCCATGCAGTATTTTTCAAAATTTGAAGGGCTGCCATTGTATATTATTAAAATACATGCCAAAAATCTAAAAGTCTACCATTAACCAAATTATTCCTGGAATTATCACCATTATTTTGGATAGCTCTTCTTGCTTTTTAAAATAGACTACATTTTAAAAAGTGGTTTCATTGTGTTGCTGCCAATCACAGGGCATGATTTTCTTTGCAATCACAAACATAAACACGTAGCGACTTTCAATAAAAGAAAGTAAATTGAGAAAATTCTATTATGTATTTTAGATGAAAGAATCAGTTTGTACAACTAACTACTCATTGGTATCTAAGGGTGATTTGATCCAGGGCTGTTTTTCTTTATGTTGCTGTTATTGTTTGTTTTAGCTCTTTTAAAGTTGAAAATATATTCTTCTCTCAGATAGTACATCTTGTTCAGTTTCCCCTCCCTCCAGTCTGCCCAGCCCCCTGCTACATCCCCTCTCCCCTAGATCTTAGCCTCTCTTCAGAAAAGAGAAGGCCTCCTAGTGAATATAATAAAATAAACTACCATAAAAATAAAGTAAAATCTCTCATCCTGAGGTTGGATAAGGCAATTCCACAGGAGGAAAAGCATCCCAAGAATGAGCAAAGAATAGTCAAAAAGACACCTGACACAATTCTGCAGGTCTTTAATTTCTCATACGAAATGGTTTATATACATATTTTGTCTATATCTTTTTCTCTATGCTTGAAATCCTGTTGAAAGTACTTGTGACATCTATCGCAATGTTAATATTATATAAATCGTTACAATGTTTTCTTTCGAGGCTATATCAAGAACCAATAAAATAATTTACTGTGAATATTTTTGACCTGTGATTCTTGAATCAAAGGAACAGAAACCCTACAAAATAGAATATAAAAGCTCTGTCTATTTGAAGAAACACTTCCAAAGGCAGTATAAAGAACACAATGCACAGTCACCTATATTGCTTCTGTTACACTTACTAAAAGCTTCCATTTAAGTTTGCCAATCTGGACTACATTTTTAAGCTGTCATAATTAATCAAATATACTCATGCATGTTTTGGTGGTTTGTTGTATTTGTGAATAACTGGTTGAGGGGAGTTTAATTGTAGGGAAGATGAGGAGAGAGAGAAATATATGTTAAGTGAAAAAAGAAATATGTGACTTTTTAAGGAAAGTTGACTTCCTAAAGGTGTTCTGTTATGTATAATATAAGCAATCACATGTTCATATATAATATTATATAATCTAAGCCTTTAGTCAGTCTTATGAAGTAGGGTATGTCATCATCAGGTAGGTAGACATGTTCACATAAGGCATTTATGTAAATTTAGGTTAGCACTTACTCCAGTTTACAGAGCTGTAAAGGAATATAATCAGGAATAGAGACTTGGTCTCTCTCTGCAAATCAGTGAATTATATTTACTAAATAAGGTTAACACTATCTCCTAAACTTTAGTAGATTAATAATATAACTTATGTTCAATTACACACTATTTTATAAGCCTGGAAAAATTAGTCACTTGTAGTTTATGTCAGCGAGAATCAGGTGCCTGGGGTTTTCTTTAAAACTCATGTATTTATAGTTCTAGAAAATGCAATGGAAAATAAAAAAAGTTAATTCATTTATTATTCTAGTAAAAATAACTAAAAGACACACTCACTATGCTGCTCAGAGTCTGTGTCTATTAAATATGCCTAAATATAAAGAAAATACTGGTTGTTTTGAAAACTGTACACCCTGCTCATTCATATGCTGCTCAAAGTCTGTGTCTATTAAATATGCCTAAATATAAAGAAAATACTGGTTGTTTTGAAAACTGTACACCCTGCTCATACATCCCTCTTCCAGGTGCTAGTAGTCTGCGCACACATATGTACTGACAAAGTATTTTAGTAAATTCTATGTAAGCATGATATTTTAAACCATAGTACTCTTGATTTCAGATAGTTTATATTTTAGGAATTGTCAATCTTATGGTCTTGGAACTTTGCTACTGTACTCTCAGTGAATCTAAATATGTATGTTTTAATGAATTTTTATTATGAAAAAAAGTGCTTATTGATGATAATTGGACAAACGTTTCTTTATAAATATTATCTAGCTGGATGAACATTACTAAAATATACATATATTCACACCTCCCATCTTTTAATATAAACAAACTACTATAGAGATAAACTCTGACTAGATATCATAACCTTAGTCTTCTATGAAACTGCTGATAACTCACATTTGAATATTATTTAATTCTTTCCTTATGTTAGAAAAGTACTTCTGTATAAATTGACACTTATAGTGAAAGTAGGTTGCAATGTATTTGAGAAAGGAATTGTAGTCAATAGATCACAGTTCTCTTCAGCTTTAATGGAAAAGCAAGTTAAATTCGTGCTTCAATTGCTTACTTGTATAAAGGAGTTCATTATAATCATTTGTAAAAGTAATGCATAGTCTGAGGGTACTTTTGCACTTATATTATTACCATAATTGAGAGTATATCCACATTTTATGTGTTATTTTAAGCTTAGCAATCATAGCCTTATGTATCCCTTTTACATTAAAATTTACTGAACATTAATGACCCCTTCTGAGGGTGCAAAAGTGGAAAGAGCCTATAGAAAGTTATGCAGTTATGACTGGCCTTGAACCTACCATCCTCCTTTCTCAATCACTTAAATGCTAGGTCTTGCAATCTCAACCTGACCTACCACACTGCATAAAATGGTTTTACAAGAGAATTATATAAAAAAATGCTCTCACAGTATATCTACATTTGAGCAATAGGATAAAATTAATATGCAAATCATATGGAGTACATATAGATTGTGAATTAGAATAGATATAATGCCTGTGGGACAATGTGAGAAGCTTTCAGATAAAAATGTTTGTTTAGTCAGAGGGATACATATATGACATTTGCCTCCACTTACACAGCTGCCAGTTATAAAGAGGAAAGTATTACCATAAAAGACCATTTGCTAACTGAGTAAAAGGAAGTTTCTACTTTTCATCCATAGAGGTTTGTATGGGTACATAAGATAAAGCATAATAAAGACCTAGGGGCCTCTATTCCCAATGATGGCTGACTAGGCCATCTTCTCATATATATGCAGCTAGAGACACGAGCTCTAGGGACACTGGTTAGTTGATATTGTTGTTCCACCTACAGGGTTGCAGATCCCTTCGAGTTCTTGGGTACTTTCTCTAGCTCCTCCACTGGGGCCCCTGTGTTCCATCCAATAGATGACTGTGAGCATCCACTTCTGTATTTGCCAGGCACTGGCATAGCCTCACACGAGACAGATATATCAGGGTCCTTTCAGCAAAATCTTGCTGGCATATGCAATAATGTCTGCATTTGGTGGCTGACTATGGGATGGATCCCCAGGTGGGATAATCTCTGGACGGTCCATCCTTTTGTCTTAGCTCCAAACGTTGTCTCTGTAACTCCTTTCATGACTATTTTGTTCTCATTCTAAGAAGGAACTAAGTATCCACATGTTGGTCTTCTTCTTCTTGAATTTCATGTGTTTTGCAGATTGTATCTTGGATATTCTAAGTTTCTGGGCTAATATCCAGTTATCAGTGAGTGCATATCATGTGTGTTCTTTTGTGATTGGATTACCTCACTAAGGATAATATCCTATAGATCCATCCATTTGCCCAAGAATTTCATAAATTCATTGTTTTTAATAGCTGAGTAGTTCTCCATTGTGCCAATGCAACATATCTTATGTATCTGTTCCTCTGTTGGGGGATATCTGGTTTATTTCCAACTTCTGGCTATTATAAATAAGGCTGCTATGAACATAGTGCAGCATTCGTTCTTATAACCGGTTGGAACATCTTCTGGGTATATATGCCCAGGAGAGATATTGCTGGATCTTCCTGTAATACTATGTCCAATTTTCTGAGGAACCACCAGACTGACTTCCAGAGTGTTTTTACAAGCTTGCAATCCAACTAGCAAAGGAGGAGAGTTCCTCTTTCTTCATATCCTCACCAGAATCTGCTGTCACCTGAATTTTTGATCTTAGCCATTCTGACTGGTGTGAGGTGGAATCTCAAGGTTGTTTTGATTTGCATTTCCCTGATGATTAAAAAATGTTGAACATTTTTTCAGGTGCTTCTCAGCCATTCAGTATTCCTCAGTTGAGAATTCTTTTTTAGCTCTGTATGCCATTTTTAATGGGGTTATTTGTATTTCTGGAGTCTAGCTTCTTGAGCTCTTTGTATATATTGGATTTTAGTCCCCTATCAGATTTAGGATTGGTAAAAATCCTTTCCCAATCTGTTGGTAGCCTTTTTGTTTTATTGACAGTGTCTTTTGACCAGCCAGATTTTCAATCCCAATTTGAGCACAAGAAGCAAAAATGTGTTTTTATGAGAATGTAGAATACAGGGAACTTGTCATTTATTATCCAAGTCCTAAAATTTATGCCAAAATTCATTAACATTCAAATTATGAAATAGCCATCATACAGGAATTCATAGAGGTTTGTATAGTTACATAAGATAAAGCATAATAAAAACAAGCATTTCATAGTAATGTTGCTTCACAAAGAAGCTCAAATTATTTGAATAAAACTCAGTTTGCATACTATGTTACTACAAATCATTGCAATCTCACTGCAATTTATTATTAATGTCATTGTTGTTGTTAATTATTTTATTATTATTACTTTGCTAAATCTATCTTCATATACCTACTATAAGTAGCATTGATTGTCTTCCATGAATATAGCTAGTTTTTTTGTATTTTACTTCTCTTTCACCTGGAAAGATATTTTAGAAGAATTACGCAATGCTAACCATCATAAGATATGTGTAGCTAATTCACAGCACTTTAGAGAGAATTTGATGTCTGAAGAATTCTATAGTTGGTAATGTCTTTTTATTTTTGTCTCAGTTCTAGGTGATTTATATATTATTTTATTTAGCCATGGTACATGTTATCATCTCCAGTTTACAGATGAGAAAACCAAAAAAATCAATCCGACTAACTTGTGAACTTGCCTTTTAATATTCTGTGCTGTCTAGTTTTGTGTCAACTTGACATAAGGTAGAGCTATAAGAGAGGAGTGAGCCTTAATTGAGAAAATACCTTTATAATATTGGGCTGTAGAGAAGTCTGCAAGGCATTTTTCCTAATTAATGATTGAGGTAAGAGAACCAAATCCATTGTGGGTAGTGCTGTCTCTGGGCTGGTGGTAGGAGAAAGCAGGATAAACAATCTATGAGAAACAATCCCCCTTCATGGTCCCTGAATCAGTTCCTGCCTCCAGGTTCTTGCCCTGTTTGAATTCCTGAACTGACTTACTTCACTGAATAGTTAGATGAAAGTGTAAACCAAATATACCCTTTCCCCACTCCCCAACTGACTTTTGGTTATGGTGTGTCATCACAGCCATAATGAACTGAACTAGGACATATCTATACTCTTTTGTAGTTTAGTACATGTGGTAGTTTAAATAGGTATGGTGGAGATAGACTCCTGTGCTTCAATGCTTGACTCATAGGAAGTTGCACTTCTGGGAGGTAAAGCCTTGTTGGAATAGGTGTGGCAGTTTTTGGTGGAAATGTGTCACTCTGGAGGTATTCTTTGAAGTCTCATATGGTCAAGCTACACCAACTGTAACAGTCTCCTTATGCTGTCTGTGGAACAAGATGTAGAACTCTCAGCTCCTTCTCCAGCACCATGTCTGCCTGCACGCCTCCATTCTTACTGCCATGCTAACAATGAACTAAATCAATCTCTGAAATTGTAAGCCATCCCCAGTTAAATGGTTTCCTTTATAATAGTTTTTCTGGTCATGGGGTCTCTTCACGGCAATAAAATCCTAAATTAAGATAGCATGTGTACTGGCTAGTTTTGTGTCAACTTGACACAGGCTGGAGTTATCACAGAGAAAGGAGCTTCAGTTGGGGAAATGCCTCCATGTGATCCAGCTGTAAGGCATTTTCTCAATTAGTGATCAAGCAGGGAGGTCCCCTTGTGAGTGGTGCTATCTCTGGGCTGGTAGTCCTGGGTTCTATAAAAGAGCAGGCTGAGCAAGCCAGGGAAAGCAAGCCAGTAAGGAAGATCCCTCCATGGCCTCTGCATCAGCTCCTGCTTCCTGCCCTGCTTGAGTTCCAGTCCTGACTTCCTTTGGTGGTGAACAGCAATGAGGAAGTGTAATCTGAATAAACCCTTTCCTCCTCAACTGCTTCTTGGTCATGATGTTTGTGCAAGAATAGAAACCTTGACAAAGACAGCATGTCTTTATTTTTTATTAGAATCATTAAATTGTTGCATTTATTAATTAGCACTGATTACTTGTATGTTCATGAACCTGAAATTTGACTTGTATATTTTAATGCCCACATTGAATTCATCATGTCCTGGGATAGGCAAGATGATGAAGACTTAGAGCACAGAATGATGAGCTATAGCATGTATTAGAGATCTCTGATAAAAGGGTCGTTGCCTTCTTATAATTTGCATTTTAGGGCCACTTCCCTTGGTCAGTGTGCTAAGGTTCTGAAAGACCAATAGGAGAAAACTTTACCATTATTTTCTGCTTTATGTTGAAATTTGAACTTGGTATCACTTTCCTGGACACATTTGTCTTGGCCTTATGAACTGCCTGCCATGTGCATGCTTTATGTGTTTCTATTAAAAGTTAAGTTTAAATGGATCCTTTCTAAACAAAAAAGTTATGAAAAGTATGAATGAACCATTCCTTTTAAAAACAAGGATTATAGAATATGATTCATATTTAAATCAGTTAACATTTTTATCTTTGGATATTAAGAAGCTTGTTTCTAAGGCAGTGTTGTTTTCAAGTAATGTAATTGGGACTTTTTCATCAGTTTCATACTGACAGGCCATCTGTTGGCTGTCAGCCACGGGGGTTCGCATTCTGTACTTTCTGTCATTTTATGAACTGTGCACTATTTTTATTTGTCATTATATGAATGGCACTGAACACTTGAATGGTGTTTCCTTGTTACTGTCCTAAGGCTCAACAGTTTCTAATCATGAAGGCAAAATTAACCCAAATAGATGTTGAGAATATCTTAATTCTCTCATATGGATTTCAATTAAAAATAATATGTTACTATCTGTCCCATAAACTCTGCCATATTTTTCAACTCACATAGCATTAATTAATGGTTTTCATCTACTCAGTAGCATCTGGGCTATTATCTACAAAAAAGGCAACATGAGGACCAAAACTTAAAATCTTTAAAATCAACAAAATTACAACCAATGTGGAGGAAAACACAGATAAGAGACTAGAAGTAATAACAATGATGGTAGAATGGCCTGATGGTTAAAGCCTGGCTTTTGTACTTTAAGTGTAAAAGCTATATCTGTTATGATTTTTTTCCAATTTTTTATTAGATATTTTCTTAATTTACATTTTAAATGCTATTCCAAAAGTCCCCTCCCCCCTTCCCCCTCCCTGCTCCCCTGTCCACCCACTCCCACTTCTTGGCTCTGGCGTTCCCCCCTGTATTGGGGCATATAAAGATTGTAATACCAAGGGGCCTCTCTTCCCAATGATGACCGACTAGGCCACCTTCTGCTACATATGGAGCTAGAGACACGGTTAGTTCCATTTGAGCAGATAGTGGTCAATTTAAAAATGAGACCTAAAGGATGACAGGCAATAAGGTTTCATGGAAAATGGAAGTAAAAATAACTGCACCCCCATTCTGCCCATCCACTTCCATGGTTCTGGGGATCTTTTCTTCTTGTCTTCTTTGGTGATTATTTGTATTGAGAAAGAGATCCTATACCATTTAACAGGCAAGGAGTTGAATGTAACTTTAATTTTTAATTCAATATATTTTTTTATGAATCTACAGCTTTATTGTTCCCAAACAGGTCCTCTTTTGTTTTACTAAATGGGTTGTGAACCTCTAGAAAGATGTATCTTAATTTGTTCTTTATTTTGCTTTATATGAATGAAAATCCGCATACATATGATAAATCTTAGAAGTTCTTTTACCTTTTTCAAAACTGTGAGAACTTCCATAAGTTACTGTTTTTCTCTTACACTGTCAGTTGCATTTTCATTTTTTTCATAAAATATATTTTGATTATTGTTGCTCTTCCCTAAAGCCTCCTCTAAGATCCTCCCAACCTCACCACCCAGAAGTTCTTTAAGTGACTTATCCTCTGAGGAATAAAATTTCTTTATCTTTAAAGCAAGAGTAATGCTTCTTGTGGTATATTCCAAATGAAACCCATGTGGCATAATGAATTGCTCTAAGTAGGTAGTAATTGGTATGTAGCTCAAAAGATATTATCTCTTATTGCCAGACAATGACTGTAACTAGTTTTATACACAAAACTTGTAAGTTAATTTTATATCATTTCAGACTTTATAGCTAAAAATTTAAAATGAGGTTATTTTATTTGATCTAACTGTATAACTAGTTGTTTGAAAATTTCACTTTGTCTAACTTTTACTACAGTGTTTTATTTTTCTCTTTGAATTTCATATAAGCTTGAATGTAGTTGAGGAATCACATTATCATATTGATTTGCTGCTGATTTATCTCTGCCTTAATAAACTCTCCAAGGGGAAAAGCAGGACATTATTTTAACTTTGTGTGAGCCACTTAGTTCACGTATTGAGCTTTCCTAGGACTTCAGAGTGGCCAGGATGGATGCACATTTCCTTTATTATTTTTATTTTCCTCACAGTTTTTCAGATTGGAAGATTTGGAAATAAATGCAGGTTTGAAGTATTAAAGTATTGAAGTATGTCCTTGATTGGTGAGCTGATATAATATTTCATTAACTCAATCTCTAAAAAATAAGTATTCTCCTATGCCACTTGTTTGTATTGACATAGTCTTCATCTCCCACATAAGAGGAGTCCACTCCAGTCTTTTACAAGTAGTTAGCAGCTTGGAAGATGCCAAACAATTTGCCTCATGCTTTTGTATCTTCCTTTCTGCATAAAACACCTCATCTTCACTGTTTTCTCTTTTTCTCAGTTTTGCTTTCTGGGATTGTGCAGTTTTTATACAATGATGCCATAGAATACAGCACATTATGTATCATTGTGGTGGACATGCTGTGCTCTGGGTAATAAATATGAAAGAAAGAATATTACCATGGAAATCACATTTACATCAACCAATTATTTTCACAATATTGATAGTCAGGTGTATCATATTGAAGACAAAAATAGCTTGACTTCTTCAGAGAACTGAAGATTAGCTTTCTTCCATACAAAGTCACCTACCCCTGGCAACAAGGGAATTATGAGAGTCTTTGTAGATATGTTACAAGGCTATGTTAAATTGGAAAATATTAAGTTTCTGGTGAAATTTCATATGCTATTTTATCATAACTTTATAAAGTGAGTAATGAAGGATATTTTGCTAAATATTGAACAAATAGCTCAGAAGTTAAGTGTAAATGTACAATTCTAATTTCCTTATTTTCATTTTATATATGTGTACAATAAAGTCAAATTCAAACTGTCAGCATGACGCTGAATGTGTGACTAGAAAAATATACTGCTCACTAGATCTCACAAAGAAGTTTCATGACTTCAGCACACCATTGAATATATATTTCAGCCACTCTGAATCATGTGAAACAAAAATTCCACATAGTATTAGATTATTACAAAAGTTATCTTCTGTAACAAATACAAACTACCAGAATTTAACAAAGGCTTTCCACGAAATTCTTCATTAACTGAGTATATTACTAAATTAAAGTTCAAAAAGCTTTCAAGGAGGTAAAACAAAAAGGAATACTGATTTTTAAAGTATAATCTATGGAAAAGCTACTTCATAATCTAATTACTGCACAGTTATTGTTATAAACCAGATGCTGTTTTATTCCAAATGAGACAGTGTCAACAGGAAATGAAGTGACTTATTAGGGTCCTTCCTTATTTAAGAGGACACAAAACTAGTATGTACTTAAAAGCAAAAAAAATAAAAATAAAAATGCTCACTTTTGATTTTCATTGTTTAACATTTTTTGTTACGTGAATGAAGAAGATCCACATTTAAATGCAAATTTGTGAGTGTGTAACAACTAATAACTCTACATACTTTTATTTCAATAAATTTATGTGATATATAATGATCAGTTGAAGGCACGGCCATCATCTTAAGCACTCCTTTGTTTTATTTTGTTTTTATTAAAGTTGTGAACATTCAAAATCACCTTACTAGCTTATTATTGTAAACAATTAATTGTTCTCATCCATAACCCCACTGTGCTAGAAAACATATAAAGTTTTCTTCTATGGTATTTTACTCTGCTGCTGCTAAATATATGTATTCTAAAACAGTCATTTACATATGAAGAGTACTGAAGAAATATTTAGTACAAATACATTATATTGAAACTGATCATTGTGACACATGCCTATAATTTGAAATTTGAGGTGGCTGAGTCCAGAAAATCATGAATTCCAGGCCAACTTGTGTTACATGGCAAGTTTCCTGTTAGTCTATCTTAAAAACCCAAAATGACAATAGTTTGGGATCTGTAGATTAGAAAGCCCCTTGCTCGCTTATACCACACTTGTAATAGTGCTGGTGTTGTGCTTTGAGATGCAAGCTACTTCTGCATCTTATCCATACTATTAAAAAATTATTTCTCCATTGTGAAGGACACAACTTCCAAGAATGTAGGCAGATTTTTCTTTGTAGAGTAGTTGGAAACTATCAAGATTCGTCAGTGAGCATATCAGGAAATATGAATTGTGTTAAGGCACAGATAGGTAGTACTAAGAAATGAAAAAAAAATTCTCCTGTATTATCTGGTACACCTTTGAATTCAGTGAGTATTCCATTTTCTAGAGAATAAGACCATATTCTACTGACCCTAACCACTAGTTGCCCAATTTGTGTTTGATATGCAGAAGCCAGTTGATTTTGGAAGAATTTAGAGTCACTTTAATATGTTAGCAGAAATACAGCATGCCTTCATTTCGACCTTAAAGCATTCTAATTCCATTTATTTTGTAAATTTCTTTTAATGTTTCATGATGTCTTTACACCTAACCACAACACTGCGTGTAGGTATTTTAGAGCTCTGGCTTTACTGATAGAACCTTGAAAAATATCTATGTACATATGACAAAGGAATTCAAATTTAAATTTAATTTTTTATAGCTCAAAAAATGTTATTTTGACCTTTTTAGCCACATAAATCTTAGTTATACTATCCAGTTCACAGGAATTCAATAGATTCCAAAATGCAGTTGACTATATTAGACAATATATTCCATAGAACTTTACTGGCCAAAGCCTAATCTTTAGGAGGAAATATAAATTATGTCAAATTAAAGCCAACCACCATCCCAGGAGACCTCTAAATTCCCTAGGGTCTCCAGTCTCTTCAGGTTTAGGTTCATCATCTCTGAATGAACACAGACTCAGAAGTCCTCTGCTGTAAGTGTGTTGGGGGTCTCATATCAGCTGGTGTATGCTACTTGGTTGGTGGTCCAGTGTCTGAGAGATCTTGGGAGTTCAGATTAATTGAGTCTCCAGCTCAGAGTCTTCCAGCTTTTCCCTAATTCAACCACAGGGGTCAGAGCAGATATCAGTATCTGACTCTTTCAGCTGCTCTTTTGGTCTTTCGGGGCACAGTTATGATAGGTCCCTTTTGTGAGCGCTTCATAGCCTCAGTTATGGTATCAGGTCTTAGGACTTTCCCTTGAGCTGGATCCCATTTTGGGCCTGTTGCTGGACTGTCTTTCCCTCAGGCTCCTCTCCATTTCCATCCCTGCAGTGCTTTCAGACAGGAACAATTATGGGTCAGAGTTTTGACTGTGAGATGGCCTCCCTCTCACTCATTTGATGCCCTGTCTTCCTGCTGGTTGGCCCAGCTTTATAAGTTCTCTCTCCCTACTCTCTGGCATTTCATCAAAGGTTTCTTCCTTTGATTCTGGAGAGTCTCTCACCTCTGGGGACTCTGGTACATTCTGGCGTGTCCCCACAACACTCTCCTGAGGTTGCCTGTTTCCACTCTTTCTGCTGGCCCTCAGGGCTTCAGTCCTTTACCCTCACCCAATACCAGATCAGGTTCTTGTCTCCCCTCCCTCACCACTCCTGGGTCCCTTTCCCTCCCAGGTCTCTCCCTCCCACCCCACATATGATTGCTTTCTTCTCCCTCCCAAGTGGAACTGAGGCATCCTTACTTGAACACTTCAGCTTGCTGACGTTTTGGAATTCTGTGGACTGTATTTTGGGTTTGAGTTATCTCACTTGGGATGATATTTTCTAGTTCCATTCATTTGCCTGCAAAACTCAGAATGTCGTTATTCCTAATAGCTAAATTGTATTTCATTGTGTAAACAAACCACATTTTCTGTACCCATCATTCTGTCATGGGACATCTAGGTTGTTTCCAGCTACTGGAGTGAGATATCAATTTGGAGATGCCTCCTGCTCTGCACATGAATAGTGCCTGTGGACAGAACCCCCATCCAGCTAAGTTTTCAACTTCTCAGAGCAAAAAGACTAAACGTTTGCTTGTTCATAGAAATCATTTGTTTCTACATATGAAAGTTGCTGATAATATGATCAAAGGGGTCAAGTATTCATTCTAATCTGGCAGTCTAACTTGGCAATGTTGCTCAAGTGGTACATGCTTTGGAGGCATGCCAGATACAAGAGTAGGTGATATGAATTCTAGGTTACAGAGATATGCTGAACCAGACAAATTGCAGCAGTGCTAGAATTACTACAAGAATAAGGCACTAAGAGGACAGAGGCCCCAATAATCCATTGCATGAAACTGTGAATGTAAATCCTGGTTTACAGGGAGCTGTCATGATGTTGCTGATGTTGTAGCTATGAAACAACTGCCAAGGAGAGTTTCATTCAGGGAGTGGAACTAGCTCAAAAGAAAAATATATGTTTCAGACCTCAATGCTGAAGGGATAGAGCCAACTATACCTTGCTGAACTGAAGTCCAAGACATCAGACATGGAACAGGATTTGATGTCTGTTCTAGTAGGTTTGGTCTTGCTTAGTCTAGTACACTGTGCTCCAATTCTTTTCATTTTGAAAGGAAAGATATATTCTGTATGTACATGATAAATATAAAATTTAGTTTTTTTTTTTTTTTTATTTTACAGGGTATCACAGTTAAGAGATTAACTTAAACATCACAAGAGGCATTGAACTTTTAAGCACTAGGAAGACTGTAAAAGACTATGGGAACTGTTGATATCAAACTAAATGCATTGTGCATTATAATGTTCCCATTAGACCCTGGGAAGCAGAGAGTGCAATCTAGCAGCCTGAATGAGAATTGACCTTTATGGATTATAAAATTTAAGCATGTTATTTCTGTTTCAGGGTGATTTGGGGAAAAGGAATAGGACTTGCAGACTTGTTGGTGGAAGTATGTCACTAGGGGTAGCCTTTAAGAGATTATAGCCTCATATCACTTCCAGTTTGCTTTATGATTTGTGTTTGAAGATTTTTATCTCAGCTTCCTTCTCTGGTTACATCCTACCATGATTATGTCATGATTGTGAACACTGAACTTTCCATCTGGAACTCTAAGCCAAAGTAAACTCTCTACCAAAAGTCACTTTCAGCAGCAGTATTTAATAATAGAAATTGATGAACAAGGCTGCCTCTATCTTAGACCTAAAATCCATATTACAGTAAAGAGAAACTAGGCTCATTCTTGCTTTTATTAAAGCTCCATTTCTCAAGGATTGGGCTATGCACCAACTTTAATCTTATCTACAAATGTTTCTTTACCACCTCTTCCAGGAAATGGCAAGAATATAGTAATTTCAAATAGTTTTTACTGTTACCTTCTTATAGCTACATTTATTGCATTTAATTTCAGGAGGTTGTTCTTACTAGCTTCTTACACTTATATGTTGTCTTCCTATAACCTCTGCTGTTTTGCCCACCAAATCCTACATTTGGAAATTGCCTATCCTGAGCTATAAAAACCTTGTCTTTATCACATCCAATGCTGACACCTTGAATCCAGCTTTTAGGAAGTGTAAATTTCTATACACAAATAAAAAATAACCTGATTTAATTAATTTCTTGCTCTAATTAATTTGACCATGATTATATAGGTCTTTTTCTTCACATCTTTGAGATTAACATAACACCTCACTTACATGAAGTATAGTATATAGGGAAAAGATTTAAGAATGACTAAAAAAGGTATAATGATAAAGATTGATGAATTTCATTAATAGTGAGATTTTTATTGCCCATATTCAGTGTATATTTAATTGTATTTCAACTATATATGAATAAATGTTAGCTATCTTGTTTCTAAATGTATTCTACAGTAGAAGCAGAAGATCAAAATAAGAGAAGTATTTAAGTGTTGTAAATCCTAACTCAAGTTAATTAGTGACAGTTGTTAGAGAATGGAATGCATGCAAATTATAAAAGTAAACATCAACTTTCTATGAAACATATGAGCTTACATATGTATTAGTAGCCTTCAAGAGCCTATAGTCTATAGTCAGTAACTCAAAGGAGTGAAAATGACTAACTTCCGTTCAGATTTTATGATCAGGGATGTAAGTAATCTATTTCATAATTATCTGTACATTAAATGATTGTTCCAAATATATGTTTGAGGCAATAAGTCTTCAACTGCCAATAGTGACTTTCATCAGTGGTGTTTTATAATAGCAATTGATAAAGAAGCCTGCCTCTATCTTGGCCTTATCCACCTATCCAGAAGACCACATTATTTTGAACAACAAAACAGACATGACTAAAATACTGACACTATTAACAGGGTAATAAACAATGAAAAAAAGTAGTTTGGGTAGTATATGAATTATTTAACAAGTATATAAATTATTTATTTACTAAAGGACAATTTTTTAATCAATATATGACCACAGCATTGTCCTTTACCAAGAGTAATGATTGGCACAAACTAATATGTTGTCTGGGTTTGGTAAAGCAAATAAGAGATAACTGAGAGGCGTAGGTCATTAAAGCTGTAAACACTAAGAACATTTGTGTAGGAAAAGGAGGCATTTGGCTCGCCTATGGAGGTTCAACAGCTATTCACTAAGATGTTCTTAAACTTACTGTCCAACCTTGGGGACTAGGGCTATTGTCCCCTCAGGGCAAAATTGACTGTTTTCCTACTGGTTTTACTTTCTAGGTCTAGAATCATCATATAACCTTATACTATCTGTCACAAACCTTATGCCTTTCTCAGCTGCACTTCACTAATGTGGAATTTGCTATGATTTGTAAACTCAGTGTGTCCCTGTTTTTTATCTGCTTCAAAGGAAGGTAATATCTTTAGTTAAATTATTATTGTTATTATTATTGTTATTATTATTAATTTAATTTCAAAAGAAACTAAAGAGCAAAGTCTCTTAGAGAAGCAATGTGAATGTGACTGCAAATAACTTTTTAAATTACTAATGGCCTTGAATAGAAGCAGAAGATTGGTTTAAACAGAAGAAACAAGAAAAATGGCCATGTTGATGTGGGAAGATATAGTTAGCCATGCATCAAAGTGATCTTTTTGAAAGAGGCATATCAGGATATATAAGGGTTCTAAAAGATTAAAATGATAAAAACTGTGGCTATTAGCATGGACATGTGCCAGGACAAGTGCCATAGATGAGTATTGTTATCTCAATTTGCAGTCAAAGAATGAGTGCACAGGTAACACTCTACTAGGATTCCAGAAGGCTACTTTGTTGTATTCACCAAGTAAGACAAGTTGTTCACACCATTGCTACATCTTAGTTAAAGTTTGTCATACTATAGGGAATCTTAGGTTACATCTCTGCCCAAGGAAGAGCTAGTCAACATCTGTGTGTTTTTATCTAATCTAATGACTTTATAATATGCTTTAAAAAACATATCTGCTTTTGATTTTATTGTTGACTGTACCCATGAAAATATCAGTTATTTCTATATAGAGTCCCATTCTTTTGCTATGAAAACTCTGACCATGGATTTAGTTAAGTATTGATGGTCAGGTCTTGAAATATAGGGGATTTAAGGTGAATTAAGTACAGTTAATAATAGAACAGAGTTCAAAATTCAAGTCCTGTTCTAAAAATAGGAAAGGAAAATGCATCTTTGGTTATAAAATCCCAGGAAGAAAATATTGTAAAATGTTTGAGTTGAGGTTAACTAAAGAAAGATCAGCTTAGAATTGAGCAGGAGACATGATATCTCAACTGCAAAAGAAACCAGACTTTTTTAGTATCCTCAGCTATTCTCAAAATAGCTCTTTGCATAAAGTCATCTAACTAAAGACTTACCACATAGAACTGTATGCATTCACCAGGGGAACCATACAAGGAAACATTGTGTTTTTCTAATTTGAATTATGGTAAAGACCTGAAAATAACATTCTCCTGTTCTTTTTTAAGTATGGCTCAGAATACTAGTTTTTAGGATGTATTACATACCACCCCAGAGGTTCCACTGAGACCCACTTAAGAAGTGAACATGAAGGGTGATTTCTAGAACTGATGATTATAAGAGAATTTAATTATTTGCAACTGATCCAGGATTATGTTGACTATCCAAATTTTCCAAGTTATCAGTCAAAGTTCTAAGGAGTTCATATTGTGACTAGAGATAATATGTATGATATGCATATGTTCTTATATTCAAATTATACTGTCTGCCTCTTCACCTCAGTTATGATTGATGGTTCTCCAGCCTTGGAATTTGCTGTTCATTTACTATTCTCAACGTTTAAGTTTTCATTACCTCTCATTCTAGGGAGACAGGTATTTGAGAACTGCTAATGTATTTCTACCCTAGTGTTGTCTAGCTCAGTATTTTACACTTGAAACTCCAAAGCTAAGAACTGCCTTCCTTGTGGTCTACTCTATTTACCAAATATAAAGTTCAGAACTTCTGGGGGACATAAAGGCTAAAAATAAGTTAATAGTTCAAATTAATTTCTAGTTCATTTTTTCAAGGGCACACATTTTTAAAGGATATTTTAAGAAATCATTGATGACATATGGTATAGCTAAACATATGCATTACAATTTATTTTGTAGGGATAGAGAATGCCCACCAATGAGATCATTTTGTGAAACATCAAATATCTGATGATTTTATGAGTCATCTGTCAAGCGAATTCATTTTTGATGTATTTCTGAATGATTCAAGGCACATTTTTTTTCATTTTTATTAGATATTTTCTTTATTTACATTTCAAATACTGTCCCGAAAGTTCCCTATACCCTCCCCCCACCCTGCTCCCCTACCTACCCACTCCCACTTCTTGGACCTGGCATTTTCCAGAACTTGGAAATATAAACTTTGTAAGACTTAGGGGCCTCTCTTCCCAATGATGGCTGACTAGGCCATCTTCTGATACATATGCATCTAGAGACACGAGCTCTGGGGGACATTGGTGATCCTTTCAGCTCCTTGGGTACTTTCTCTAGGTCCTCCACTGGGGGCCCTGTGTTCCATCCAATAGATGACTGTGAGCATCCACTTCTGTATTTGCCAGGCACTGGCATAACCTCACAACAGACAGCTGTATCAGGGTCCTTTCAGCAAAATCTTGCTGGCATATGCAATAATGTCTGCATTTGGTGGCTGATTATGGGATGGATCCCCAGGTGGGATAATCTCTGGATGGTCCATCCTTTTGTCTTAGCTCCAAACTTTGTCTCTGTAACTCCTTCCATGGCTATTTTGTTCTCATTCTAAGAAGAAACTAAGTATCTACATGTTGTTCTTCTTCTTGAGTTTCATGTGTTTTGCAAATTGTATATTGGATATTCTAAGTTTCTGGGCTAATATCCAGTTATCAGTGAGTGCATATCATGTTGGTTCTTTTGTGATTGGGTTACCTCACTAAGGATGATATCCTACAGATCCATACATTTGCCCAAGATTTTCATAAATCTATTGTTTTTAATAGCTGAGTAGTTCTCCATTGTGTCAATGCAACACATTTTATGTATCCATTCCTCTGTTGGGGATATATGGGTTCTTTCCAACTTCTGGCTATTATAAATAAGGCTGCTATGAACATAGTGCAGCATGTGTCCTTATTACCAGTTGGAACATCTTCTGGGTATATATGCCCAGGAGAGATATTGCTGGATCTTCCTGTAATACTATGTCCAATTTTCTGAGGAACCACCAGACTGACTTCCCAGAGTATTTTTACAAGCTTGCAATCCCACTAGCAAAGGAGGAGTGTTCCTCTTTCTTCACATCCTCTCCAGCATCTGCTGTCACCTGAATTTTTTATCTTAGCCATTGTGACTGGTGTGAGGTGGAATCTCAAGGTTGTTTTGATTTGCATTTCCCTGATGATTAAAAATGTTGAACATTTCTTTAGGTGCTTCTCAGCCATTTGGTATTCCTCAGTTGAGAATTCTTTGTTTAGCTCTGTATGCCATTTTAATGGGGTTATTTGAATTTCTGGAGTCTAGATTCTTGAGCTCTTTGTATAAATTGGATATTAGTCCCCTTTCAGATTTAGGATTGGTAAAAATCCTTTCCCAATCTGTTGGTGGCCTTTTTGTTTTATTGACAGTGTCTTTTGACCAGCCATATTTTCAATCCCAATTTTAGCACAAGAAGCAAAAATGTGTTTTTATGAGAATGTAGAATACAGGGAACTTGTCATTTATTATCCAAGTCCTAAAATTTATGCCAAAATTCATTAACATTCAAATTATGAAATAGCCATCATACAGGAATTCCTCAATAAACAAAGCAAGTCCATTCTGAGTTTTAGATACCTGGTTTTAATTTTACAAATTCCGGCAACACATTAAGTAGAGTATATTTTGGGAATGTTGTTAAATGTGTTCTATGTTATTTTAATATACATAAACAACTCATAATCTCCTAAGATAAATTGCATGAGTAACATAAGTCTCTAAGGGAACAAAATAGTAAAAATAAAATTAAATAAAAGATGTACTATTGTATGATTCAATTTGTTAAATATAATTTTTCTCTTGTCGTTAGGACTTTTGAAAGTGTATTTTATTTTATTTTTTATATTTTAATGAATTTTTCATATGCTCATTAAAAAATATTATAAGATTTAATTTTTAGTCTAGGGGTACAACCATAGCATGATGTTTATGTAGATAGAGGTCAAAGCAAAAGTTTCTGGAATTGCTTCTCTTCTTTGACCATATAAATCCCAGGGATCAACTTCAGGATATCTGGCTGAACAACAAGTATTTACTCACTGAGTCACTTTGCTCCTTTTATTTGTATTTTGCCACAGACAGGACTCAATCTGTCCCTCAACACCTGGGGAACCAGGGCTTCGGTGCTCAGGTAAGCAAGGAGTCAGTGGAAAGTGACAGACACTGACACAGAGAGAGTGCTGTATCTGAATGTAATTTTTCAAAGTGGGCATCAGACTTATATTACAAAAGAAAACAAAGAAGTTAAGTGACTCAACAGCCAAGGTAAATTGAATTTTTTTTGTTTGTTTGTTTTGTTTTTGTTTTTCAAGACAGGGTTTCTCTGTATAGCCCTGGCTGTCCTGGAACTCACTTTGTAGACCAGGCTGGCCTCAAACTCAGAAATCCTCCTGCCTCTGCCTCCCGAGTGCTGGGATTAAAGGTGTGTGTCACCATGCCCAGCAAGGTACATTGAATTTATTTGACACAAAACAGAGGAGTCCATATATAATGACTGGCAGGAACTATGCAGTGGTTACAACTGAGATAAAAGGCAGCCCTTTCTAAAGTCAGCCATTAGGGAGGCAGATGGGGATTTCATACCCTAGTCACAATTTATCCTATTTCTCTGAGCCTTGTAAAAGTTTTCTATAGGGAGTTTTGCTCTTGCTCATGGATAATGTAACACTGTAATTCTTCCTTAAACCACAACCCAATCTTCTTCTTAAGCCATTGTAAATTCCTGTATATGGGGGTAACTCAGCTGTTATTCTAGGTGATTTTGTGGGGGACTTTCTTCTATTAAGTAATGTAGTCTGTCATACATAACTATAATAAGAATTCTAAACTTACTTTGCTAAGCTTGTCCTGAAATTTTGAACTCTATGTAGCAGATCATAATGCCTAATTTCTTTCACTATCTCTCTTACAATACTGGAGGCGATTTATCTGAATAGGTAACATTCTTAATAAATTCCAAGCCCAGGGTAAGCTCAAGGACTGCCTAGGACATTGGTGAAGGCCAAGAAACAAAGTTCAATCTAACTTACGTATTTGACAAATCATTTCTTGGAGGCACCTATAATAAAACAACACTGAAAGAAAGCACACAGATCCATTCACCAACTATCACAAGGACAAGTTACTGGATGCCAAGGCTCCAGGAGACTGTTTCTATGAAATTTTTGCCTCAGGACTGCATCTAAGCTTTTGGGCCTGCCACATAGCTTTTACTGGAATAGGTGTAGCACTCCTTAACTTTGAAGATAGTGGTAGTGTGACACTATTTCTGGTAAGATGATAACAAACATCAACTGTCCTCGTATAAAGAACTAATGACAGACTAATGTACGGATACCACCATAGGTCAACATGGTGAAAAAATTAGTTTTATTTGGTTATGTAATGGATAATCTTGGTTTTCAACTATACTACATCTGGAGTCAAGTAAAATCCAAGCAACTGAGCATGTCTCTGAAGAATTTTTATGATTGGATTATTTAAGATGAGCAAACCCACCCTAAATTTGACCTACTACTTTTTGTGATAGCCTACAAAAACAGACAATGGTGGGAGAATTTGTTTTTGTTGTTGTTGTTATTGTTGTTGTTGTTGTTGTTTTCCCCTACTTGACCAATGGTATTTGAGATTTTAGTGGAAGATAGGGGAGTTGCTTGGAGCTTTTAACAGGCTCTCCTAGGTAAACCACAAATAAGAGTCTTTGAATTTTGGATCAAGACTCGGGCTGCTGTTATGTCCTGTAACCTTACTTAAGCTTTTCATTTTCATGATGTCCCATTTATTAATTTTTTTCAATTTAAAGCCTGAGTTCAGGAAGTTTCCTCCTGTGCCAATGTATTTAAGCCAATTTCCTACTTTCTCTATTAGATTTAGTATATCTGATTTTATGTTGAGGTCTTTGATCCACTTGAACTTGAGTTCTCTTAAAGGCAATAAACATGAGTCTATTTTCATTCTTCTACATGTAGACATCCATTGAGGCCTGTACCAATTGTTGAAGATGCTTTTCTCCCCCATTGTATGGTTTTGTCTTCTTTGTAAAATGTCAGTAGTTGTGTTGGTTTATTTCTGGGTCTTCCATTCTATTCCATTGATGAACCTGTCCGAATTTATGCTAATACCATGCAACTGTTATTACTATTGCTCTGTAGTACAGCTTGAGGTCAGAGATTGTTATTCCTAGAGAAGTCTTTTAATTGTATAGGATTGTTCTAGCTATCCCATTTTTGTTGTTTTGTTTTGTTTTTCCAAATGAGGTTGAGAATTGCTATTTCAAGTCTGTAAAGATTTGTGTTAGAAATTTGATGGCAATTGAAATAAATCTGTAGATTGATCTTGATAAGATGACCATTTTTACATTATTAATCTTACTGCTTCATGAGCATGGGATATTTTTCCATCTTCTGATATCCTCACTTCAAAGACTTGAAGTTCTTGGCATACAGGTATTTCACTTACTTGCTTAGAGTTACACCAAGTTTTATATTATTTGTGGCTATTGTGAAGGGTGGTATTTCCCTAAGTTCTTCCTTGACCCTGTTAATAATTGTATAAAGAAGGGCTACTGATTAATTTTTTGAGTTAATTTTGTATCCAGCCACTTTGTTGACGGTGTTTATCAGTTGTAAGAGATTTCTGGTAGAACTTTTGGTAAAACAGAATAATTTGACTTCCTCCTTTCCAATTTGTATCCCCTTGATCTCTTTAGTTGTCTCATTGTTCTAGCTAAAACTTTGAGTACTATATTAGACAAATATGGAGAGAATGAGTAGCTTTGCTTGTCCCTGATTTTTGAGGAATTGCATTAAGTTTATCTCCATTTAATTTGATGTTGGCTATTGGCTTGCTGTATACCATCTTTATTGTGTTTAGGTATGTGCCTTGTAACCCTGATCTTACCCAGATTTTTTTTTTTTTTTTGAGACAGGGTTTCTCTGTATATCCCTGGCTGTCCTGGAACTCACTTTGTAGACCAGGCTGGTCTTGAACTCAGAAATCCACCTGCCTCTGCCTCCCAAGTGATGGGATTAAAGATGTGCACCACTACCACCTGGCTCTCTCCCAGAATTTTAACATGAAGGAATATTAGATTTTGTGAAAGGCATTTTCCACCATCTAATGAGATGATTATGTTTTTTTTTCTTTCAGATTGTTTATATGGTGGATCACATTCATGGACTTTCGTATATTGAAACACCCCTGCATCCTTGGGATGAAGCCTACTTGCTTGTGGTAAATGATGTTTTGTTCTGTTCTTAGATTTGATTTGCAAGTATTTTATTGAGTATTTTTGTATCAATGTTTACAACAGTAATTTTGTTTGAAATTATCATTCATTTTTCTCTTTGTGTGGTTTAAGTATCAGGGTGATTGTGACCACATAGAATGAGTTTGGCAGTTTCTCCTTTGTGCAATAGTTTAAGGAGTATTGATATTTGCTTTTCTTTGAAAGTGTGGCAGAATTCTGTACTAAAACCATCTGACACTGAGCTATTTGTGGGGGTTGGGGGGCATGGAGGGATTTTTAATGACTACTTCTGTTTCCTTAGGGTTAACAGGACTATTTAAATTGCCTGATCTTGTGTGAACTTTGGTGTAAGTAGAATCTATCTATAATCTAGCTAGAAAATGATCCATTTTGTTTAGATTTTTCCAGTGTTGTAAGGTTCAGGCTTTTGAAGTAAGACTTAATGATTCTTTGGATTTTCTCAGTGTTTGTTCTTAGGTCCCTCATTTACTTTCTGATTTTACTAATTTGAATACTGCCTTCTTCCTTTTATTTACCTCAACTACGAGTCTGTCCATCTTGCGGATTTTATCAATGAACCAGATCTTGGTTTTGTCAATTATTTGTATTGTTCCTTTTTGTTTCTAATTTATTGATTTTATCCTTGAGTTTAATTATTTCTTACCATCTGCTTCTCTTGAGTAGTTTTGCTTCTTTTGTTCTAGAGCTTTCAGGTGTCCTTTTAAGTTGTTAGTATGTGATCTCTCTGATTTCTTTATGAAAGCATTTAATGCTATGAAATTTCCTCTTAGCACTGCTTCCATTGTGTTCCATAAATTTGGGTATGTTGTACCTACATTTTCATTGAGTTTGCATGGGCCCCCTATACATCTTTTGCAGATGTGCAGCTTGGTCTTCATGTGTGTCCCCTAACACTTGGAGGAGGGGCTGTCTCCCTTAGCCTTGCTGCCTTGTCGGGCCTCAGTGGGAGGGGATGTGCTGAGTCCTGCTGTGACTTGATGTGGCAGAGTGGGTGAGTACCTTTGGGGATCTTCCTTTTATTTCTCAGACAAGATGAAGTTTTAATGGAGGAAGGAGTATGAGGGAGGGGCTTCTTGGAGAAGAGGGAGGGCAGATGTAGATGTAAAGTGAATGAATTAATTAATTAATTAATGCAAAAAAGAAAGCAGGCTGAGCAATCCAGGAGAAGCAAGCCAGTAAGCAGCACCCCTCCATGACCTCTGCATCTGCTCCTGCCTCCAGGTTTCTGCCCTGCTTAAGTTCCTGCAATGACTTTTCAATGATGGAATAGAATATGGAAATGTAACCAAGTTAAACCCTTTCCTCCCCAACTTGCTTCTAGATCTTGGTGTTTCAGTATAACAATAGTAACCCTAATTATATATTGAGCCCAATTGTACAACCTGAAACCAGGTCAACAGGTTGGAGAGCATCTTTTCTGAGTAGCTCATTTGATCTGAGACTTTTCAAAGCAAAGGTGCTAAACTCTTCTTGGTGGCCCAGCTACTCTGAGTTTCCTCTAGGCAGCTCTGCTTGTCTGTGACTATCTAATCTCTCAGCAGTCCTTATAGACTACTTATGCTCGGGGAAGGAGGGGCCTAATATATTTGGTCATTTTCAGGACTTTCTACAACATTGGTGCTGTTTACTTCCTAATTTTATGCAACTTCCCTGGTTGATAGAATACTTTACCTCCTACCTTGGGCCAGCCCCAGTAGGGTCTTCTTTCTTGGCAGTTCTCCTTAAGGGAGTAGAGGGGTAATTACATCTACAGAGGGCAAGATATTTAGGGTTGCTGTATAATAATAAAAAGTTTACTTATCTAAGTTACTATGCTACTCTAGCTGACCTACCTTTTGTGTTTCTCTGAGGCCAGAAACTATAGTCTCTGGCACTTACCACCTCATCCTAAAACAGCAGGAAACTAAATAAGGGATTAATTGCTAGAGCTTTTTCACTTTTGTACAGATGCCTCTTGCTTGTCAGGCCCGAGAGAAGTTTGGAGCAATAAACTTATATTGAACCAGGAGAAGAGAATAACACTCACAGAAGGAAAGATATTTACATAAACAAATATGCATAAACTCAAATATGTTCATATAGAGATTCACACATTCACATTTATGTATTTCCATTCAAACCAATTGGGTCCAGCTTGCAGGCATTCTTACAATTACAAATTACACACACACACACACACACACACACACACACACACACACACACATATACACACACTCATACATATATATGCATAGGAAGCAAAAGACCAAGCACTGTGCAGAAAGAACTCATTCATTCTGGATGAAGAATGTGCACCAATCTTTATTGCATAGATACAGAAAAAGTTTCTACCCTTTTAATGGCAAATGAGTTAAACCCTAGTTTGTAAGAAGAAAGCTCTGATCCTTTAATAAGACTAAGCCTGCCTGGTTAGTAAGAAAAGACCTGTTCTCTTACATGGTAAAGAGAAGCCTGCCGGCTCCTTATGCTCTCTCTGAAGCTTTTTTTTTTTCCTCTTTCTCTCTGCATTCTTCACATTGGTTTTTTTAGTTTTTTTTCTGTTATCTATAGTTTTTAAGCACTCTGCATTCTCCTTCTAATATTGCTCTCTCCTCCTGCTCTGATATCACAATAATGCTCTTACGCTCAATGCTTTCCCTATACTTCTAAGTTCTTGAGTTCAGTTCTGTCTAATAAGTGTTCTTTCTATAAACTTCTCAGCTCAGTTCCCTCTCATCTCAGTTCTCTTTGCTCACAGCACTTAAACATCTTTCAGAATGCATGATCATATGTCGAAAAGTTCATCAGAAGTTCATAGAAAATATCAAATCACAAATTGAAATAGAAGTTTGCAACAGAGAGTGTTTACATTCCTATCCATTAGTAGTAATTATCTGGCTAAACATTCATCACCTGTCACAGCTCCAAGGGTTCATTGAAAGTCAATAACAATAACTAAGGTATTAGTGAAGTTTTGTATGGATAAACCCAGTCAATATTTTATCTTCTGTCATGGTGCCTATAATAAATCATTAATTTCCTTTTTATGACATTTGGTGAATTGTTTTACAACCTCTTAAAATGTGCTGTGAGTAGAAGAAAGTCTGGTTACTATCTAAGAACAATCATCTGGTGATACATGGGAGAATGACAGAGTTCTCACTGCAGTTTTGATTCTCAGAAAAAGACCTACTGGCAGTTCTACCATAAAAGACCTTAATAATCACTAATACAATTTTAGGAATTTTTTTAAGATCATAATTAATACTTAAGAAGTCATATATATGTTTATATAACATCACTACAAGACAGTACATCTACATTACTCTGCAGAGACCTGCCCCAAAGGGGTGGGCTAATTCCTAGTTATTGTTATATATGCTTATTAATAACAGGAAAGCATATTAATAGCAGGAATCTTTCCTAAAATACATTCTCTTAGATCTTGTCTCATAAAAGCAAATCTGTCATAGATTAATTAGAAGAAGAGCATTTTAGGAAGACCACGTGTTAGTTATTAGCTTGCACTAGTGACAGATTGGCTCCTGACAGCCTCTTAGAATATCATACTTTTTTAACCATCTTTCCAACATCCTTAGTCTTAAGGAGCTTCCCTAAAAAAAAAAAAAAATGGAAGTTTTTAAACTAAGAAAAAGCTGTTGAGCAACCAACAGTTTATACATGTATACCCTTATCTCCTTCTAAATAATTATCTATTATCACATACTCTTGTGAATAGTCATACTGTAATTATAAGAATTTTTGCATATTAGTATTATTGGAGAGGAGAGGAGAGGAGTAGTGATCCAGCTTCTAATGGGAGACTGAAGGACCTTTAAAGCAATGTTTTTGATGGAAACACTGGAGACACTGTGGTAATAATAGTCAATTATCTATTATTTATTTAACATTTATGTATACTAAATGTGCTGAAGGCTTTGTGTGCTCAGTCTTATTCAATTTCTCCCACATTCCATGGTCTGGGAGCTTTTATAATCCATTTTTTAATGAAAACTGACACTTTTACAGGATTCCTTATTCACAAAAAATAATTTATCACACACTTATTTGGAATTTAGTGTTTCTGCATTATTTACTGAGAAGAGATCAATACCAACATCAGTGTTTTAAAAGTTGAGTATTTATTAAGTGGCAATTGTATGTTAAGCACTGAACTAAGCGCTGCAGTATGTATTTGTTCAATTATGATTTCCTTGTTTCAACATTTTGTAGTGGCTACAGACCACATTCTTACCCTGTAGGTATCGAGAAAGGCTCACAAAGGCTCAGTTACTTAACTTAAATGGGTAAAGCACTGAGGTGATAAAGACAAACTCATTTTCAAAATAAGCCTTCTTCCCTTTTGCTTTCATTCCCACCTTGGTTTTTGTCTATTTCTCCCTGATTCCTCATGTGTTTGTACCTTTCTGGCTATAAACCTCATTCTATGTGTATTTAAGATGAATTTTCATCATTAACAACAACAACAGAAACCCAACACTACAACCACCCTGACCAACAACAAAAACAAACAGAGAAACAAACAAAAAACAGCAACAACAACAGCAATAAAAAATCTACATTTTGCTCATTCTTGATATTCTGAGACCTTATTTTTCTTCTTTTCATATTCTTAAAGATTCTTCTAACTGCTTCCATTTCCATTCCTCAAGTATGCTGCAATTGGAAGTCAACCTTCATCAATTTCTAATGCTGTTCCCTACAAGGTCACAAACCCTGCTTAATTATACATCTAAGAAAGTTTTCTTGGCTCTCATCATCTTGGACTTCTTTGCTCAGAGTCATCAACAGAGACTACTGAGCAGAAAAGAATTGGCTAGTAACTTGGTTGTTTAAATGCATTAGTAACTTGTTTATTTTCAATTCTTTTCTTTTGTCTTTTCAGTATTTTGTTTGTTTTCTTTGTCCTCCACCCCTACTCCCAAGAGGCAAGGTCTTTGTATTAGGGAGCAGTGTTTCTTAAACAGAGATGCACATGAACAGTAGCTCTAAGAATTTTCATTTGGAGATTCTGAGATGGAATGGGACATATGCATTTTCAGTGTTTACCCACATAATATGTATTACAGCAAGTATTAGGATTAGCCACTGAAAAAAATAGGCTTTCTTCTTTAAAATATCATATAAGGTAATTACTTTCTGTCTTTTCATTGATAGAAGCACTTTATTTCCTACATCTCTTACTTCTCTTATGTGAGAAGGGGTTTCATTAAGCCTAGGCTGGCCTCAAGCTTGCTGAGCAGTTCATTTCTGTCCCAGACATCTGTGCTGGGAATATAAGTGTACAGCACAGCACTTTTCATTTGTTTACTTTCTCTGATTCTTTGTGGTCTTCCTTTTGTTCTCTCTTTTCTATTTTGATTTATTTTTAAAATTTTATTTAATCTTCTTTTACAGTCCAGATTTTATCTCTCTTGTGATGTGCCCTCTGGCTGTTCCATATTTCATAACTCCTCCCCTCCCCTACACTCTCCATGAGGATGTCCCCATCGTCCATGCCCCACCTCACTAGACCTCTCTTCTCCCTGTTGCCCTCCAGTTTCTTGAGGATTACGTACATCCTCTCTGCTGAGTCGAGACCCTCAGTCCTCTGCTGTATGGATGTTGGGAGGTTCATATCAGCTAGAGTATGCTGCCTGGTTGGTGGTCCCATGTCTCAGAGAACTCAGGGGTCCAGGGTAGTTGACACTGCTGGGCCTCCTCCTCAGCTTCTTCTAGCTTTTCCCTAATTCAACAACAGGGAGTCAGCTGGTTCTGTTCATTGGTTGGGTGCAAATAGCTGACTCTTTCAGCTTCTTGTTGGGTCTTTCGGAGGGCAGTCATGCTAGGTCCCTTTTTGTGAGCATTCCATAGCCTCAGTAATCATATCAAGCCATAGGGCCTCCCCTTGAGCTGGATCCCACTTTGTACCAGTCTCTGGATCTCCTTTTCCTCAGGCTTTTCTTCATTTTTGTCCCTGTAGATCTTCCAGATAGGAAAAATTCTGAGTCAGAGTTTTTGACTGAGGGATAGTGACCCCATCCCTCACTTCATGCCATGTCTTTCTTCTGTTGGTGAGCTCTAGAAGTTCACTGAACCCACTGTAGGGCATTTCATCTAAGGTCCTTCCCTTTGAGTCCTGAGAGGCTCTCACCTCTCAGGCCTCTGGTATATTCTGGAGGGTCCCCCAACCTCTTACTTCCAGAGGATGCCTGTTTCCTTTTTTTTTTTTTCTGGCCCTCAGGGCTTCAGTTTTGTTTCCCTCACCCAATACCTGATCATGTTCTCCTCTTCTCCTCCCTGTCCTCTTTCCCATCCAGTTCCCTTCTTCCCCACTCCTGTGATTGCTTTCTTCTCTCTGCCATGTGGGATTGAGGCATCCTCACTTGGGCTTTTTGGCTTGTTAACCTTTTGGAGTTCTGTGGCTTGTATCCTGGGTATTCTGTACAGATTTTTAACTAATGCCCATTTATTAGTGAGTACATACCATGCATGTCCTTTCAAATCTAGTTACTTCACTCAGGATATTTTCTAGTTCCATCCATTTGCCTGAAAAACACAGTACAATTTAAATTTAATTTATTGTAGAGAAATCTTTATATGTATGGTCACCTGGCATTCCTACTTCAGTGGGCAATCTTGTTGATCATCTTTAATTTTAGAGTTTAGTTATATATTATTTAATTTCCCAGTGATGATTAAAGATCCTAAAAATATGACATTAATAAAGAAAAATGAAATTTATAGGTATCTCCTATATAATGATTGTAATTTAAAATAGTAAATAGGATAAAATAAATAGAACCTTATTTAGAAGATTAGTAAACCACATCATCATTGAATTTTCAATGACAGCTTTTTAGAATTACTATATGATCCAAAACATATTCTTTTCATGACAGCTTAGTTAGTAAAAATAAAACTACTTACACATTTTCATTTACAAATGGTTTTCTATATGCCACATTTAATTTTAGAAATTATATGATTATATTTCAGTATAGTAATATAACTGATATAGTTCTTCAATATAAGCCAAAATGGCTATTGAACATATCATATTCTATTTACTGCAGAAAATTAAAAATTTATATATTGCCTCAAGTGATACTTTCTCTGGTAACATAAAGGTAATTTCAAGTGAATTAATATTATGGGTCAAGACTAATTGAGCTAATCTCAGAGAATATGCCTCAAGGTAGTTATTTTCATCCTATGAGAACTTGTAGGATGTGAAAAGGTCTGTAAAGTCAAAATTATCATTTATTTTTTATTTATTGTACTTCAAATGCTTGATTTAGAGAAATAATTGTAAGTACTGATGTGCATAAATTACTTTTATAGAATAAAATACTATTTAAGTTTTAAACAAATACTCATCTAATTAACAAAATAAAGATTTTTTTTTACATATGTACTATGTTGACATCATTACTACCCCTTTCTCTGTTCTCTCAATCTCTAACTAGTGCAGTTTACGTAGTATTGTCATCCATTTAGTATTGTCATGCATGTATGTGTTCCTGGCAGATCACGGGTGACTGGGCCGCCTAACAGGAGGGTTATCCTTGGAGAAGAGCAATTCTTAGTTCTCAGCAGACATCAATTGTCTGTACCATTACATCTAGAGGTGAAGCAATGTGAAATTTTCCTCATTTATGCTCATATTTCAACTGGTCTTGTCAATTTGCATGTCTTGCATAGGTTAGCATATTTTTAAGATTTCATAAGTCCAGCTTCTCTGTTATACATAGAAGTTATTATCTCACATTAGAGTTCTTGGTTCTCTGCCTCTTACAATATTTCTCCTCCGTCTTCTGTGCTGTTACCTGAGCCTTAAGTGCAGAGGTTGTATTTGTAAATATATCAACTGTGTTTAAGCTCCCCACAGATATCTCTTCTCTACACTTCTCTACATATCTGCTTTCTGTGCTGCTCACTGTCTGCTGCTACAAATGCTTCTTTGAGGAAGAATTCAAGCCACACATATCTGTGTTTATTACAGGAAGTATTTAGAAAACATAATTTATATTAGTTTGAGAAATGGCAGTAGTATGTTTTCCTCTAGATTCCATGACTTCTCTTATTCACAGATAGTTAGCTAGTTGAGAAGACTTTAAGTGAAATGAAAGGGCTTTTGTTTAGCCACAGGATATGAGTGTCACTATTATGTCTGTGTTTCTGCTCGTTTTTGTGGTTCTTAGGCTAAAGAGCTGGGTAGGTCTACTGAATGTTTCTCCTCTTTGTCAGTTTCTATAGCTCCTTTTGATAACATGAATGATAGATAGATGTGTGGAAGTATGTTTTGAGCTAAGTTTCAGCTGGATTCCTTAAAGTCTATGTTATCTTATGGTTAACATACTCATTTGAGATCACCTGGGTCTCCTCCAATTTTAAAACTGAATATGGTTGCTTTTCATTTAAGAAAACCAAAATAGTGTAACTATTATGCATTTCTGTCTACAAGGAAGCCACATTCTAGTAGAAGAGACTTGTACAAAATATTATTGCAATAATGTTATATATTGAGAAGGGTAAAAGTCATATATGATAGGTAAATTATAAGAGAAAGGGTATTGAGTATCATTTTTCTTTTAGTCTAGTCTCATATGTTACTTCCTGACTTCAGTTTCCCCTTTCTACTCTCCTTGCAACCTCTCTCCCCACTTCTCACTCAGTTTCCCCCACCCACATCCCACCTCCCCTCAGAAATGAGCACACCTTCCAGGGACATCAACCAAGCATGTAACAACAAGATACGAGAAGACGAAGCTGGATAAATCAACCCAGTAGGAGAAAAAGCATTCATCAAGTAGGCCAAAGAGTTAGGAGACAGATCCATATTCTCACTGTTAGGATTTCCACAAGAATACTAAGCTACTCAGCCATAACATATGTGTAGAGGATCTAGGTCGACCCTACAGGTTCCCTGATCTCTCAGGTTGCCATGAGTCCCTGTCAGTTGATTATTTGTGCTCTGTTATAGTGGTGTGTTCCTGACCCTGCTGGTTTTTCCAAACTTTCCCACAACTCCTCAGCAGAACTCCTGGAGCTCCACTTAGTGTTTGGCTGTGGTACACTGCAAATGCTCCCATCATTTGCTGGATGACATCTTTGGTTTCTGTGATGATGATGATTCTATTAGGCTCTGGTCCCTGGCAATCTACAGGCAGGAAAAGTTGTAGGTGGAAGGTTTTGTGGCTCCATTGGTATCCTTATCTCTCCATTTGAGGCCTTATTTGATTACAAAAGATAATTGGTGTAGGTCCTTTGTCCAATGTAAGAAAGGATTTTCTCTGGCTTTGAGTGAATGGAAAGATGGAAACAATGAGAAAAATGAAGGCTGAAAAGTTGAATGAATACTGGATAATACACTACCTGTGAGTCAAGTAGAGTTCAATTTTTATTACAAGAGGAAAGGAAGTGAATATTTTGTGAGAAGATTTTCTTCATTAAAATTTCAAACAGTACATGTTATGTGAGTTCTTTTGTGATTGGGTTACCTCACTCAGGATGATGCCCTCCAGATCCATCCATTTGCCTAGGAATTTCATATATTCATTGTGGAAATTAGCCCAGAAACCTAAACTACCCAAGGTACAATTTACTAAACACATGAAACTCAAGAAGAATGAAGATCAAAATGTGGACACTTCACCCCTTCCTAGAATTAAGAACAAAGCACACATTGAAGGAGTTACAGAGATCATGTGTGAAGCTGAATCAAAAGGATGGACCAACCAGTGACTGTGGCTGCTGGGGATCCATCCCATAATCAGCCACCAAACATAGACACTATTGCATATGCCAGAAAGATAGTGCTGAAAGGGCCCTGATATAGCTGTCTTGTGGGAGACTATACAAGTGCCTGGCAAACACAGTCAGCTATTAGATGGAACACAGGACTCACAAGGAAGGAGCTAGAGAAAGTACCCAAGTTGCTGAAGGGGTCTTTAACCCTATAGGTAGAAGAATAACATGAACTAACTAGTACCCCCTGAGCTCATGTCTCTAGCTGCATATATAGAAGAAGATGGCCTAGTTGGCCATCATTGGGAAGAGAGGCCCCTTGGTCATGCAGACTTTATATGCCCTAGTACAGGGGAACACCAGGGCCAAGATGTGGGAGTGGGTGGGTAGGGGAGCAGGGCAGGGATAGGGGAGGGTATAGGGAACTTTCTGGATAACACTTGAAATGTAAATGAAGAAAATATCTAATAAAAATTGGAAGAAAAATTTAAAAATTTTCAAACAGTTATCCTTCTGCATCGAAGAGCCACTGAAATGCTAAGAAAAAATTATATGTTCCTGACAATTATTTCTTA
Source organism: Mus minutoides (assembly GCA_902729485.2). Lineage (NCBI taxonomy): Eukaryota > Metazoa > Chordata > Mammalia > Rodentia > Muridae > Mus > Mus minutoides. Next base: position 888,671 of record LR749502.1, read on the forward strand.
TTGTCAGGGCAAGTCAGCCCCTAAGACTGAGTTCTCTTCAGAATCAGTGACCCTAAACCTAAGCGTATCAGATGACTGAAAACAAAGCACTATGAGAAAAGGGTTGCCTCATTGAGTTCTCTTTGTGACAAGATCTCAAAGCTCTGTTCTACTGACCACTTTATTTTAACTGACATTTGGGAGTGGAAGCTCTATTGCAAAGGGTAGGAGTTAAAAACTGAGAGTAATGGCTGAAAACAACTTTTTTATTTACTATCAATGTTGTTTTCCATTTTAGAAAAATGTAAGCTACCTTCATATCATCAAAATGGTTTTGGGTGAAAACAAATAATTGATTTTTATTACTGACTATTCTAAGCTTCACAAAAAAACCCTGTGTACATAAGTAAACAGTTATTACAATTAAATATATTTAAGCATTTGAAGTAGAAATCTTACATCCTCTATAATTAAGACACATCATAAAAAGAAATGGATACTGTAACAATATTTACCAGAGTTCCAATATTTTATCCAGAATTGGGTATCACAGACATTGTCCACAATATAGCTTTCTGGAAGATCCAGGGAGATTTAGTAGTTATTCTTACAACAACTATGGCAATTTCTATAGTCATATCAATCTAGGAACAACTCCTAGTAATCCTTCAAAGAGCAGGATTCTTTTATTAGCTATATCACATTCTGGTTACTTTAAATCTATCCATCTGACTTTAGGAACAATTAATAAATATAAAGTTGTTCTTACTGGAACCATTAATCTAATTTTTGATAAAATATAATATACATGGGAAGAAAGTAACTCAACTTTGGTAAAGTACCCAAAATGTACAGACTCTCTTTCATTTTGGATAAGTGTGCTAAAATTTCATCCATCAATATGATAAGTCTTTTATACTTCCCAGATTCCTTAATAATGGTTTATAAATTTTCAGTTGTTCTACAAGCAGATATCAAAGTCTAATTAAATTTTTCCATTATTTCAGTAGTTTCTTAATAATGAAAAGGAAATGGGGGAGGGAGTTTGTGTAGTTTATATAACAAACTGAATGATATTAAAATGTTTCTATTGACAAAAATAAACGTTTTTATTTTGTGTGTTATTTTCCTAGCTTATGTTGTTATCTTAAGAAAATTTTGTTTATAGCTTGAAAACAAATATTACCAACATATATTCATTTCATAAAAATACTTCCTTCCTCTCCCCCAAAACACATAAAAGTGGGGGGGTGTTGCCAGAAGTAAATTATTCCAGGATCTGGAATAGATAATAAATGTCCACAGCTATGCTAATATTTATTTAGATTCCAGTTTCTTTACCTGAAACACATCATAGAGTTTCTATAAAATTGTTTCAAGACCCATTGTATAATGCTCTGCACATTGAAAGGAAGCAAATTATTCCTTAACTCAAAATAACATTAAATATTCTGCAGGAATGTCTACAATCTCTGATGATTCTATTTATCTTCACCAGAACTTATTAAAATTGCCTTCAGAGAACCTTTGGTATCCAGAAATTATGTATTAAGCCATATTATAATGTATTGGGTATGTTGTGAACGGCTCTGTCCTGCTTGTAATTTACGTTTAATTCTGCTCTCCTGGGAGAGGCTGCAATGGAATGTAGAATGAGTCACCTACTCTGTGGCTTTTTGTGAACCAATCCTCAAGTGAATAAAGGAGCCAATCACTGGGTGAGTAGGCAGGACTTCCATGTTAGACTGAGAAAGAAAGGAAGCAGGAGAGAGTTGGGTACTTTTGGAACAGGGACAGCATATGGGTGAGATGGAGCTGCTAGAGTTTCCGGGTATCATGGTGGATCTGCAAAGTTTTGCCACCAGAGGAATCAGATTTTAATAAAGCTTAAAAGATTAGGTTTTAATTCTTACACCCAGAGATTGAGTTGCAATTGTTACTGAACTAAGTTTGTGTTCTATTTTCCTTTACTCTGCGGCTCATCTGGGTTCAAGAGAGAAAGCTAAGGTGGCAAAATGTGGGTTTGCCAGATGTGCTCCAGAAAGGCTGTGGTGGATTTGATGCATGGGGATTGGCGTGGTAACAATTTGCCAGTGGGAACCTAGTGAGCTGACTAGAGAGTCAGATTCTAAATCAGATAAAAAACAGGTTAGACATTGCCTGCCAGTGCATGGCTGGCCAAACCACCAGGTTGATCTTTTAATATTTCATGCAGCATTGGGTAGATATAATTTATTCATAAATAATCAAAGTAATGTTAGAATTTTCCAAGATCCTTAAAAGTCCAGGTTACCTGATTTGGTACAATAAGTAATAAACACTACCTGGCATCAGGAGTAGAATTTGTAATATAGTTTCACTTACAATGAATTGAATACAGTTTCTACTAACATGTCGCTCTGTTAACGTTTATGGATGAATTTTAACTTATAGAGGATGTTATTCTAAATAGTTCATTTAATGCCCTAAATTTGTTTGATATGACCCAAGAGTTACATGTATTCCATTAGATCTCTAAGGAGGTATAGAAATTTTTAGATAAGTAATATCTTTCTTATTTTCTGTGAATGACTTTCTTTGTAAAATGCAATATCTGTTAACTTCCTTGTACATGGAAAAATAAGCTATCTATTAATATACAGATAGTTTTTTCCATCAGAAATGTATCTTTGTGATACAAAACAAAGTAATAATTAGAAATTGAAATAATGTATTCGCTATATTTTCCTTTTGGAGCTAACATGCAGCAAATTATGGATCTCTGAAAAAAAGATTTGGCAGCACAATTTAAAATATTTCAAAACAATTTTTTGTAAATTATATACCACTAGGAACAAAGAAAAACAGAAGTAGACTTTTTTCTACTTTTTTTAATTCATAGTTTTCAGAGAAGAGATTAAAATTTTCTTTTAAAGTGCCTGCTGTGTGGGGGAGCCATGGAGACACATGTTTAGTTAAGAGATGATTTTCAGTTATTTATTATCTTGATGTGTTCCATATAATCTTTTATATGTTTGCTTATAGAGTAGTTCTCACATGCTGTTAGTAACACTTAGATCTGAGAAGAAATATAAAAAAAAGTAAGAATGCTACTTCCTGAGTTTCACACTAGCTCGAATACTATGTTTTATTTTTTATATATTATGAACATTTCTATTTTATAAAAAAACAATAAACAGAAAATGGCACTTATTGTAGTATATTTTTTAGCTGAAAGACAGACATATTTAAAGGTATATGTCTATACTCAAAATCTGTTTCTAACTTTAACAATATATACATGCCTTCAGGCTGTTATCCAAATTAGAGTATAAGAACATGGTTTAATAACAATTTCCAACCTTTTCTGGAATGGCCCTAACTGTGCTTTTACCATTTGGTACCATGTATGTGATGTTCTCAGTATTGAAAATTATAAGATCAAAGTACAAGTCAACACTGATAGATGTTAAAGATGCTTTAGGTCATGCAGTTCAAATGTCTGATTTAGATTTAATTCTCTACACAAAAATAAACAGGAATATATATACCACAGTCATGGAATAAAAGTTAATAGAAATAGGAACATCTAAAAATTTTGTTATGAGACATGCTCTAATGTATCTTGTGATAGCATTGAATTTGTCCTTGTACTCCTACTCCTCCTGTTTCTAATTCTGAAGTACTAGAAGTGCTACAATTACACAAGTACAACACTACAACTTGTTTATAAAGTGCGGGGTGTGGAATCATGACTTCGTGTATGTTAAATAGTACTCTAGAACATGAGTGACATTCTCCGCCTCAGCAAATCTACCAGTATACCAGTTGCAGCACATGTCTCAATTCTAAGACAATATATAGGGAAAATACCATTTCATAGTTTGACACATTGCAATGAGCTCAGCATAGTATTTTTTTTTATTTATTTGTACGTTTTCATTAATTGGTAGTCATCTAACAGTTAGCTAAGTGACTCTCCAGTGAAGATTCACCACCCGTTAGCTTAAATAATAAAGGTACTTAGCCATCTGCTATTCTTTCTTCCAGAGATTTTCCTTGGTTTCTTCATTTAACGAGTGGACAGGGTTATGAGTTAGCAGTAGCATACTCCACCACGTAAGGGGTTTATAATCGGAGTGAGACATTATGATATCCACTTATATAATTTATTGTGTCATCATAGATAAATTTTACTAAAACTTAAGAGCTATCATTACTTGCCTTTTCTGAAGTACAGAATACTGAAATCTTACAAATAGAAATCTTAACAATGGTTATGGGAAGATATTGATATTTCAAACACAATCAAAATCTAAACATAACCTAAAAATTGAGCCTGCTGATATTATGTTCATTTTCATTATTGGTACACTATAGATAAAATAATTTAAAAACCAGTTTAGATTGAAAGATAAATTAATTATATCACTTGGTTAGGGGAGTTAAATTCCACATGCCTCATGGAGAATATATTAACAGTTAGGGAAGTGTTTGTTTTTGCCTTATATCATTAAATACCTAGAATTATTTACCATCATAGAAGAGAGGCTTATCTAGTTCATAGTCTCATTTGTTCTTTTTTTTTTCAATTTTTTTATTAGATATTTTCTTAATTTACATTTCAATTGCTATCCAGAAAGTTCCCTCCCCCCTCCTCCCACCCTGCTCCCCTGCCGACCCACTCCCATTTCATGGCCCTGACATAAAGATTGCAATACCAAGGTGCCTCTCCTCCCAATGATGGCCAACTAGGCCATTTTCTGCTCCATATGGAGCTAGAGACACGAGTTCTGGGGGTTCTGGTTAGTTCATATTGTTGTTCATCTTCTAGGGTTGCAGACCCCTTCAGCTCCTGGGATTCTATCTCTAGCTTCTCCATTGTGTGGCCCTGTGTTCCATCATATAGATGACTGTGAGCATCCACTTCTGTATGAGACAGCTATATCAGGGTCCCTTCAGTAAACATTTGCTGTCCTATGCAATAGTGTCTGCGTTTAGTGACTGATTATGGGATGGATCCCCCAGTGGGGTAGTCTCTGTATGGTCCATCCTTTCTTCTTGGCTCTAAACGTTGTCTCTGTAACTCTTTTCATGGGTATTTTGATTCCTATTCAAAGGAGGAATGAAATATCCACGCACTGGTCTTCCTTCTTGATTTTCTTGTGTTTTGCAAATTGTACCTTGGGTATTCTAAGTTTCTGGGCTAATATCCATTTATCAGTAAGCGCATATCCAATGACTTCTTTTGTGATTGGGTTACCTCACTAAGGATTATATCCTCCAAATATATCCATTTGCCCAAGAATTTCATAAATTCGGTTTTTAAATAGCAGAATAGTACTCCATTGTGTAAATGTATCACATTTTCTGTATCCATTCCTCAATGGTGCACATTGGATGATGGTATTCTTGGCGGTTCATTTTATCACAAGATATCACATGGAAAAATGAAAAAGGCAAGGCTCAAACACAATACATCCTTTTTCTCTACTCTTCTTCCTTTTGCTTCTTCCCTCTCCTGTTCTTCCACTTTCTCTTTTTTCTTTCCATATCTCCCCCTCTCCTTCTCTCTCTCATTCTCCTCCATCCATCTTTTTATGTACCTCTCTACATTTAGCCACCAAAAATACATTCCTGACATTCTGTTCTTCCGATTTTCTCTAATCCAAATTATCATTCTAAGACCAGACCTCCACTATAGTCAGTACCTTAACTTACTTTTGTTTTACTGTGGTAAATGTCCCACCCCAACAAAAACACTACCTAAAGGGAAAGAACTGTGCTCATAGTTCTAAGGATCAATTGACCATGGCAGAGAAGTCAAAGAGGAAGAAACTTAGAGCACCTGATCACAGTGCATTCACAATTAGAAACTGTGATCAATGAATTCATGTTAACTGTCTCCATTTTATACAGTCCAGCATCACCATTCAAAGAGTGGTTAAGACCACAGTGAAGATGGTCTTTTTAGATAAATTATGTTAATCAAAGTAATCCTTGATAGGAAGGCCCAGGGCTCATGCTCCAGATATATCTAGATCTTGTCAAGGCAACAGCACTAACCATCACAAAGTCAAGGTACTCTCCGAATCCTCTTTTTATCTTGTCATCTATGAAGATTACTTTTTATATAAGCCCTTGGGACACAAATTCAAAATATATTCAAACCAGAGAAACCTTTCTTTGTTCTCAAATAATTTATACTATCTTTGGAATCCATTGTTTCCTGTGCAGTGGAGAACACTCAAAATCAGTGTGGTAAAATTAAATACCAATATTTATAACCATGATGCATTACACTTAAATAGCTTTTTTCATTTATCAAGTTGCTTTAACTTTTAAGGCATATATGTATATATATATATATATATATATATATATATATATATATATATATATATTATATTTTTGTATTGATGGGGTCCATGCAGGGAAGTGATCAAAATATAGAGATAATAATGGAAACATTGCTGGGTGATGCTGGTGCACACCTTTAATCCCAGCACTTGGGAGGCAGCGGCAAGTGGATTTCTGGGTTCGAGGCCAGCCTAGTCTACAGAGTGAGTTCCAGCACAGCCAGGGCTACACAGAGAAACCCTGTCTCGAAAAAAAAGAAAGAAAGAAAGAAAGAAAGAAAGAAAGAAAGAAAGAAAGAAAGAAAGAAAGAAAGAAAGAAAGAAAACATAAAGAAAGAAAACACAAAGAAAGAAAACACAAAGAAAGAAAACACTGTGAATATTGACATAGTCAACCAGGATCAGACATAAAGGAATGTAATGCCAGCAGGTTCATTACCAGCATATTTAAACCTCAGTACAATTTTGGAAAGGGTTAGCGCAAAACAATCAGTCCAATCAGGCAAATTTCAGGTACACAATAAAGTTTAATGGGTGACTACATAGAAACTCTTTTACAAAGTACATGTGACAATGAGGATGGGTTTACTATATAAATGACCTAGAGTTCATTGTGGTTGCTGACAGACAACATAGAGTTCAGCAGGTCATAAAATATTTGTGACTTGTCTACTAAGAATGGATAATTGTCTAGGGACAGAAGACTCTAGAATAATCATTTTAGGGAATTTCTTGATGTAATTTATCTTGTGTTATATTAGTGGAGTTGTTGCATGTTATGGCTAGGTAAGTGATAATTCCAGTTATCAGGCTTTCAAAATTCATTTTCTGGAATCCAACAATATCTGAAATAAGACAGTTTAAGAGATCTTTAATCTGTACATATTGAATTCACTGGAACATACATTAATTTATCACAAACAAATCCATTTCTTTTTGTCCTTTAATTTCTATAAGATCAAATTATTTAAGATGTACTACCATTTCTGGATGAATATTAATTAATGCTTATGAAATTATTTGATTATTAAAATTTTCTCTGGTTTTGGTTATTTTTCGAGCATGAGACCAGTATATAATTTTCTAAAGTACCAAATGTTCTACACAAATAGAACCAAATATTGTTTTTAATATATGTTTGAAATTTTCTAGCCTCTTTAGAGAGAAATTTTAGTAATTTTTCTCTAGAAAGCAACTTTAGTTTAGACATATTGATGATTCTCCTTACAATTTCTTTATGAACATTTTAACATGAAATCTGTTCCTATAAGACAATGTGTGTGAGTGTGTGTGTGTGTGTGTGTGTGTGTGTGTGTGTGTGTGTGTGTGCATGGCTGCTTCTGTGCTTCATGGAACCATGCATCCTGTTGAGTAAATTGATTTTTTGCTACATTCATTTTTCTAAGACAAAGAGGCATAATTAATAACATCACATTTACTTGTTGGCTTCCAGACACAATAATTAATTTTTGGTAAAATAACAGCTGCTTTAAAAACTGACCATCACTACAACTCTAGGAATTGTTTCTAGAGTTAACTGTTTACATTTTATCTTGAAACACAGAATTCTTTGTGTCATCTGCTGTTAAAATAAAGATATCGGAGGCATTTATAGGTTTCCTTATATTTATGAACTTTGTTTACATGTTGGTTTCTCAAAACACTCACCTTTTTTCAGGTAGGTAATTATAACTTGTTTTCATTGTTAACCATAATTAAGAATCACTGCAGGTATCTTTACTCATATGAGGTCAAACTATATTTCTTTTTAGCAAAAAATCAACAATAAAATTTTTGAAATATGAACTAGACCTCCAAGATACTACACATTGTTAAATAAATTAGGAATAAAAAGTAATAGCTATTCTGGTAAGCCTGTATAAGTATTTCAGAGAATTAAGAATATATATATATATATATATATATATATATATATATATATAATACTAAGGATTTCTGTAAATCTAATTATTTTGAAGCACTATTTGTATCAAAGGTTTTATAGTTTTCTTCAGAGATCCAAATTACTGTGTTATTAGTTTGTAATTGATTTACCACAACCCATTACCTCTTAGTGAAATTAGAATAACATTCAAATTAGAAATATAGTTGATAGAGTTATTACAATGTCAGCACATTTAAAATAATTTATTTTAAAAATGTTTTCTTCTTGGCTTTATTTGAGCAGAATTTGTGTCAGATTTTAGCCAGAGTGATTATCTCCTAATTATAGTCAGTTTTGTAAATTGTAATTATACAAAAGTAGTAGCTCACAGTCATCTATAGAACGAAACACAGGGGCCCAATGGAGGAGCTAGAGAAAATACCCAAGGAGCTAAAGGGACCTGCAACCCTATAGGTGGAACAACAATATGAACTAACCAGTACCCCCAGAGCTCATGTCTCTAGCTGCATATGTAGCAGAGGATGGCCTAGTCGGCCATCATTGGGAAGAGTGGCCCCTTGGTCTTGCAAACATTATATGCCCCAGTACAGGGGAATGCTAGGGCCAAGAAGTGAGAGTGGGTGGGGCTGGGGGAGGGTATAGGGTACTTTCGGGATAGCATTTGAAATGTAAATAAATAAAATATCTAATAAAAATAGATTTGCATATAGATGTAGAAGGCAAAATGATGTCACTTATATGAGTTGTCTCTATGGAACGTAATATGATTTCTTAAAGAATATAATATATCAGAATTCTGAAGGGTCTATTGTTCATATATCTTCATATTTATCTCCTATATTATGCAGCAAAACTACATATACATTTAGAAGTCGTTTTGTTACATATTTAGTAATTACTCATTTAAATTTAATGTGCTATTTTAGGTATTTATCTTTCAACTGTGGCACTAAATCTTTTCAAATAGGTTTCCTTATTGTTGAGGGGTTTTGTAAATCTTCCCTTGACTTGGTAGATATTTTGCAAGTATTTTCTTCCATAGTTAGAGTCTTGACTTTACTTTCTCTAATAGCATATTTTTATAGTGCAGAGATTCTTAAATTTAAGAAAGTCTACCCAAGATACAGAGAATACCCAAGATACAATTTGCAAAACACAAGAAAATCAAGAAGATGGGAGACCAACACGTGAATACTTTATTCCTCCTTAGAATAGGGAACAAAATACCCATGGAAGGGATTACAGAGACAAAGTTTGGAGCTAAGAGGAAAGGATGGACTATCCCAAGACTACCCCACCCGGGGATCCATCCCACAATCAGTCACCAAACCCAGGCACTATTGCATATGCAAGTAAGATTTTGCTGAAAGGACCCTGATATAGCTGTCTCTTGTAAAGCTATGCCAGTGCCTGGCAAACACAGAAGTGGATGCTCACAGTCATATATTGGATGGAACACAGGGCCCCCAATGGAGGAGCTAGAGAATGTACCCAAGGAGCTGAAGGCGTCTGCAACCCTATAGGTGGAACAACAATATGAACTAACCAGTACCCCCAGAGCTCATGTCTCTAGCTGCATATGTAGCAGAAGATGGCCTAGTCGACCATCATTGGAAAGAAAGGCCTTGGTCTTGCAATCTTTATATGCCCCAGTAGAGGGGAACGCCAGGGCCAAGAAGTGAGAGTGGGTGGGTAGGGGAGCAGGGCAGGGGGGGGGAGGGGGGCTAGGGAACTTTTGGGATAGCATTTGAAATTTAAATAAAGAAAATATCTAATAAAAATTGAAAAAAAAGAAAGTCTACATTACTATTTTCAAACTACTAATCATGCTGTCTTAAAATATTTTTAAGTTTTTTATTTCATTTGTATGGGTATTTATTTTTAATCTGCATGTATGTAGGTGTACCATGTGAATGCCTGGTGCCTACAGAGGCAAGTAGATGTCATCACATCCCCTGAAACTGGAGTTTCAGATGAATGAGAGGCACCATGTGGGTGCTGAGAATCAAATTTGATTCTATGGATAATCAGCCAGTGCTATTATTACCTCTGAGACACTTCTCCAGCCATTTAGTCATGCTTGTGATATGTTGTTTTAGAAGGCTTTACCCAAGCCCATGTTTACTAACGTTGTTTTTCTACAATATACTTTCAAAGTGTTAAAATTATGCAGTACAAATTTAGACTATTTACATTTTGAACCAATTATATGTGTAGACTGCGGGGTGTGTGTGTGTGTGTATGTGTGTGTGTGTGTGTGTGTGTGTGTGTGTGTGTGTGTCTAAAAATGTTGAATCACTGTCTATAGTTATTGGATGTTATAGTTTGTTAGATTTGTGATGGAAAGTAGACCCCAGTAATATTTTTTGAGAGGTTTCAACATTATCTAATATGTTTCCATTGCTTCTTTGTTAAATAATAGTTAAATATATTGCTATCTTTTGATTTTGGAACTCTGTCTGTTATATTAAAATTATTTTATTATTTTGGAGGAATATATATGTATATATATATATATATATATATATATATATATATATATAATGATTTTTATTATTTTTAAAAGGTTTATTTATGTATGTGGGTACACTGTCACTCTCTTCAGACATACCAGAAGAAGGCATCGGACCCCATTACAGATGGCTTTTAGCCACAATATGGTTTCTGGGAACTGAACTCAGGACTTCTAAAAGAGCAGTCAGTGCTCTACACTGCTGAGTCATCTCTCCAGCTCTGACTTTTATTAATTTTTGAAATTATAATATAATTAATCAGTTACTTCCCTATCCTTTCTTTCCTCCAAACCATTCCATATTCCCTGTCTTGCTTTTTTAAAAAAAGTTTATGGCCTATTTTGGATTATATGTTGTTATATGCATATATGTATATGTATAAGCATATATATATATATATATATATATATATATATAATATCTTAGGGTTTCTATTCGTGCACAAAGTATCATGGCCAAGAAGCATGTTGGGGAGGAAAGGGTTTATTCAGCTTTTACTTCCACATTGCTGTTCATCACCAAAGGAAGTAAGGACTGGAACTCACACAGGGCACGTACTTGGAAGCAGGAGGTGATGCAGAGACCATGGTGGGGTCCTGCTGACTGGCTTGTTTTCCCTGACTTGCTCAACTTGCTTTCTTTCTTGCTTTTTGATGTTTTATAGAACCCAGGACTACCAGATCAGGGATGCCACAACAAACAGTGGGCCAGGCTCCTACCCCCAGGTTGATCATTAATTGAGAAAATGCCTTACAGCTGGATCTTTTGGAGGCCTTTCATCAAGGGAGGCTCTTTTCTCTGTGATAACTCCAGCTTGTGTCAAGTTGACACACAAAGCAGGGCAGTACAATTTTGATTGCTGTGAAGAGACACCATGACCAAGGCAACTCTTCTAAATGTCATTTAATTGGGGCTGGCTTATACTTCAAATATTTAGTCCATTTTTACTATGACAGTAAGCATGGTGGCATGCAGGCACACATAGTACTGAAGAACTAGCTGAGAGTTCCAAATCTGTATCCATAATCAGCAAGAAAAGAAAGTGACACTTAGCCTGGCTTGAGCATCTGAAAACTCAAAGCCTGCCCCCACTGACACACTTCCTCCAAGAAGGTTACACCTATTCCAGCCAGCAAGGCTACACCTTTATTCAAATATATATATATATATATATATATATATATATATATATATATATATATATATATATATATATATATATATATATATATATATATATATATATATATATATATATATATATATATATATATATATATATATATATATATATATATATATATATATATATATATATATATATATATATATATATATATATATATATGGATAGATAGATAGATAGATAGATCGTCTGGTAACCCTACTTGTATTTATGTTTTCAGAACTGACCATTTGGCCTTGATTTTCTCCTGTCCATTTTAATATGTTTATTAGTATTGTCCAGCTTTTGTTTAGGCAGTCATGGTAATAAAACTTTATATGTGAAGCTTCTGACATTATTAAGATAGAGAATCTCAATATAAACTCTGTGATCCTCTGACTCTTACAATCATTTTTTGCCACATTTTCCACAGAGATTCTGAAAACTTATGTCCCGGTGTTTCTTTGTAGATTCAAGTGTTGGAATGGGGCTCTAAATATCAGCATTTTGATTGGTTATATTTTTCTATAATGTCTCTATTGTTGTAAAATGGAGTTTACTTGATGCGAGGTAAGAACTACAGTTATCTGGGGGTATAATATCAGGACAAGAATTTAGAATGTTAACAGAGATCATGAAGATTTAGTAAAGTGCTGTTTATGGATTTTCCTTCAAGATCTATGACTTCACTAGCCTTAGGGATTTTGCCTACTTAATTATGTATTTAGGATCTTTAGTATTAAATGGTAAAGGGGAATAATGCAACAGAATGGTGTAAAGGAGATGAGGGATGGAGCAGTACCTAGCACTAAGGAACTTTTTTTAAAATGTTGTATTGAAATCCACTAATAAAGTGGGGGTAAGATTATCTCTACCAGGTTTCAGTGTCAGAAATGTATTATCTCTTTTGTAGTTGTTGGGCATTGAGATCTCATAGAATACACAACATCACTCAGCATTATTAGCTTTTGTGAGTGCTTTTAATTACTGTTTAAAATTTGATGGTAAGAACATAATTGTTTATGACATTGCATATGTAACTCATATGTAGACATAAAGCCTGGTACTTGCTTTATACGTACTAAGCAGTTTTTTTGTTGTTTTGTTTTGTTTTGTTTTGTGGTAGAAGATTCTATACATACTACTGGAGAAGGTTAGACATCATCAACCTTCAACAGCCCTAAATCCTGTGAGATGTGATAAGGCCTGGCCTGGCAAGAGAGAATGGAAACAACATCATCAGTACCCAACCCCTTCCTGATGAGACTAAAGTCTTATTCCACAAATTGAGATCCATCCCTGGTATCATTATTAGCATGAGGAACTGATAGCTAGACAGATCAGAGGTCCTAAAAGTGCATATACTACTATTATTCTACTGAATGGATATAGAATTAAAATACTATATCTTAATGGCTTCTTTCTGTGTCCATAGATTGATAGAAGCATCTCTCGACCCTCACCAGAAAAGCTTCATCATTCAGTAAGTAGGTGATGAATAACACAAAGACCTACAAGAGCTCAAGGTACTGAGAAAAAAGTACAGGGTTTACCCCTAAAAGAAACATCTATACCAGAACCCACAAGGCTCAGAGATCATTGAGACAGAAATAATGAAAAGATTATAATGCCAGTGTCAGTGAATGATTACAAAGAGACAGTGTCTTCCAGAAGCAGCATGGGAGTTTTACATATGAACTCAAAGCATTTCTGACAGCATGTACAATCCTCATGAAACTCTAGGAGACAAATTTCAAGTACGGAGAAAAAGGTATATAAGAAGTTCTACCCCTCCTTACCTGAGGAGCTACTAGTTACTGCTAGCTTCTGGGGAAAATGTCTGTTTTCTTTTATTATTTTCCCCAACATAATAATTTTATTAGCTAACTGGAAATTTCACACAATGCACACCAAAGTAGATTCCTATACCACCAGGCCCACCCTCCTACCCGTATGCCTACTTCCCTACCTCTTGCTCACAAAAAGAAAGGAAATAAACAGCACCAAATCCAATTTGTATTGCCCATATACACAATGGAACATGGTCCAACTACCAGTGACCAGTCCTTTAAAGGTTCTGGTCTGAACCTTTTTGTTTTTTGTTTTTTGTTTTTGTTTTTTTGTTTTTTGTTTTTTTTTTTTTTTTTTTTTTGAAAGGTTGTTAGGAAGAGGTTAACATAAAAGCCTTCAATGTTTCTACCACTACAAAGGAAGTTTCTTGCCCATAAAAGAAAGCAGCAGCAGTAGTATGGAGTCTATTTTCTTCAAGGTGTGGTTCCTGTGTGTGACCATGCTCCAGCAGATAGCTACATATGCAAGAATATGCTGGAAACACAAATTGTAATCCATGAATTTTAGAAAATGAAGATACAGAGATGAGCATGTATAAAAGTTGGTGGGGGTGTACCAGGGGCCAGACCCTGTGGAATCTTCTTTCTTGGAGGTCCTTCTTTCTTCTTGAAGCAAGAGTAGAGGGGAATAGTGTCAGCAGGATAAGACATTTTCTTACAAGAAGCTGGGGAAAGACTGTCTTAGGAGATACTTAGGATTGCTGCATAATAATAAAAAGTTTACTTATCTAAGTCAAAGTTACTATACTAATGTAGCTGACATGCCTCCTGTGTTCCTCTAAGGCCAGAAACTGCAAGTCTCTGGCACTTAGCACCTCATCCTAAAACAGCAGGAGATTAAGTAAAGGATTAATTATTAGTGTCATTTCCCTTTTTTCCAGATGGGGTAGGGAAAAGTTTGGAGCAATAGACTTCTAGTGAACTGGGAGAAGAGAATAACACTCTCAGAAAGAAAAAACACTTTTATATTAGCAAATATTCATAAACTCACATTAAGTTCATATACAGATTCACACATATGCATTCATACATTTCTATTAGACCAGTTGGGCTCAGCCTGCATGCATTCTTACAAATACATACTTACACACAAAACATACACACACACACACACACACACACACACACACACACACACACACACACACATATTCTCACAATTATATACTTACTTACATACACACATTCATACTTACATATGCATATGAAGCAAAAGACCATACATTGCTATAGAAAGAGCTCACTCATTCTGAATGAAAAATGTGCTCCAATCTTTATTACATAGAGAAAAAAAAAACCTTATACCCTTTTACTGCTAAATGACCTAAACCCAGATTTGTAAGAAGAAAGCTTTGTTCCTTTAATAAGGCTAAGCCTGCTTCATGAGTAAGAAAAGACCTGTTCTGTCCCATGGTAAGGAGAAGCCTGTCTGCTCCTTATGCCCTCTGCAGCTTCTTTTGTCCTCTCTCTCTACCATTCTCCACATTTCTCTTTTAGTTTTTTATGTTACCTATAGTTTCTAAGGACTCTATATTCTCCTTGCTCTCTCCTTCTGCTCTGATGTCACAATAATGCTCTGACTCTCAATGTCTTTTCTCCCAATATTATGCATATACTTCTAAGTTCTTCTTGAGTTCAATTCTTTCTAAAAAGAGTTCTGTCTAAAAAGCTCTTCTAAGCTCAGTTCCTCTCAGTATAGTTCTTCTCAGCTCAGTTCCACCTCTTCTGATTGTCCTCAACACTTATACATCTTTCAGAATACATGATCACATATGTTAAAATTTTTATCAGAAAAAAATAAAAAAACATAAATTGAAATAGAAGTTTAAGGCAGAGGATATTTATATTGCATATCCATTAAGAGTAATTTCCTAGTTAAACACCCATCTCCTGTTACAGCTCCACAGGTTCATAGAAGGTTGAAAATCATACCTAAGTTATTAGTGAAGTTTTATATAGATAAACACAGTCAATATTTTATCTTCTGTCCTAGCACCTATAATAAATTGTTAGTTCCCTTTTTATGATCTTTAGTTAATTGTTTTACAATCTCTTAGAATGTGCTCTGTGTAGTAGGGAGTCTGATTACTATCCAGAAGCAAGTAACTGATAATACATTGGAGACGGACAGAGTTCTCATTGTAGTTTTGACTATCAGAAAAGGACCTGATAGCCGTCACACTATAAAAGAGCATAGTAATCACTGATACAATTTTAGTAATTCTTTAAGATTTTATTTTGTTTTTTTTATTAGATATTTTCTTTATTTACATTTCAAATGTTATCCCAAAAGTCCCCTATACACTCCCCCTGCCCAGCTCCCCTACCCACCCACTCCCACTTCTTGGCCCTAGCATTCTCCTCTACTGGGGCATATAAAGTTTGCTAGACCAAGGGGCCTCTCTTCCCAATAATGGCCGACTAGGCCATCTTCTCACAGGTATGCAGCTAGAGACACTAGCTCTGGAGGTTCTAATTAGTTCATATTGTTGTTCCACCTATAGGGTTGCAGACCCCTTTGGCTCTTGGGTAGTCTCTCTAGCTCCTATATTAGGGACCCTGTGTTCCATCCTATAGATGACTGTGAGCATCCACTTCTGTATTTGCCAGGCACTGTCATAGCCTCACAAGGGACAGCTATATCAGGGTCCTTTCAGCAAAATCTTGCTGGCATATGCAGTAGTGATTGCGTTTAGTGGCTGATTATGGGATGGATCCCAGGTGTGGCAGTCTCTGGATGGCCCATCCTTTCATCTTTGCACCAAACTTTGTCTCTGCAACTCCTTCCATGGAGATTTTATTCCCTATTCTAGGGAAGAATGAAGTATCCACGCGTTGTTCTTCCTTTTGATTTTCTTGTGTTTTGGAAGTTGTATCTTAGGTATTCTAGGTTTCTGGGCTAATATCCACTATCAGTGAGTACATATCAATTCACTTCTTTTGTGATTGGGTTACGTCTCTCAGGATGATATCCTCCAGATACATCCATTTGCCTAGGAATTTCATAAATTCGTTGTTTTTAATAGCTGAGTAGTACTCCATTGTGTAAATGTACCACATTTTCTGTATCCATTCATCTGTTGAGGGACAGCTGGGTCGTTTACAGCTTCTGGCTATTATAAATAAGGCTGCAATGAACAAAATGGAGCATGTGTCCTTATTCCCAGTAGGAACATCTTCTGTGAATATGCCCGGAAGAGGTATTGCTGGATCAATTGGTAGTACTATGTCCAGTTTTCTGAGGAACTGCCAGACTGATTTCCAGAGTGGTTGTACCAGCTTGCAATCCCACCAGCAATGGAGTCATGTTCCTCTTTCTTTACATCCTCACCAACATCTACTATCACCTGAATTTTTGACCTAACCATTCTGACTGGTGTGAGGTGGAATCGCAGGGTTGTTTTGATTTGCATTTCCCTGATGATTAAGGATGTTGAATATTTTTTCAGGTGCTTCTCAGCCCTGCGATATTCCTCAATTGGGAATTCTTTGTTTAGCTCTGTACCCCATTTTTAATGGGGTTATTTGAATTTCTGGAGTTCAGCTTCTTGAGCTCTTTGTATATTTTGGTTATTAGCCCCCTATCCAATTTAGAATTGGTAAAAATTCTTTCCCAATCTGTGGGTGGCCTTTTTGTCTTATTGACAGTGTCTTTTGCCCTACAGAAGCTTTGAAATTTCATGAGGTCCCATTTGTCGATTTTTGATCTTACAGCACAGGCCATTGCTGATCTTTTATTTTGTTTTTTTTTTTTTTTTTTTTTTTTTTTTTTTTTTTTTTTTTTTTTTTTTTTTTTTTTTTTTTTTTTTTTTTTTTTTTTTTATATATGTGAGTAAACTGTCACTGTCTTCAGATACACCAGAGGAAGGTATCAGAACCCATTACAGATGGTTATGAACCACCATGTGGTTGCTGGATATTGAACTCAGGAAATCCTGAAGAGCAGTCGGTGCTCTTAACCACTCAGCCATCTCTCTAGCCCCATTTTAGGAATTTTTACAGGATCATCATTAAGACTTAAAAGTCATCTATTAGCTAAGATGAAAGGATGGACCATACAGGGACTACCCCACCAGGGGGGATCCATCCCGTAATCAGTCATTTAACTCAGACACTATTGCATAGGACAGCTAGTGCCTACTTAAGGGACCCTGATATAGCGTCTCTTACAGAAGTGAATGATCATAATCATCTATAAGATGGAACACAGGGCCCACAATGGAGAAGCTAGAGATAGAACCCCAGGAGCTGAAGGGGTCTACAACCCTAGAAGAGGAACAACAATATGAACTAACCAGAACCCCCAGAACAGGTGTCTCTAGCTCTACATGTAGCAGAAGATGGCCTAGTCGGACATCATTAGGAGGAGAGGCCCCTTGGTATTGTAATCTTTATATACCCCAATACAGGGGAATGCCAGGGCCAAGAAGTGGGAGTGGGTGGGCAGGGGAACGGGGGGGGGGACTTTTGGGATAACATTTAGAAAATATCTAATAAAAAAAGTCATCTATTTGTCTATATAGTATTACTACAAGAAAGTACATCTTTGTAGATCTGCAAAGATCTCCTCAAAAGGTTGGCTAATACCTAGTGATTGTTACATATGTTTAATAATAACAAGGAACACATATTAATAACAGGGATCTTTCATAATATGAATTCTCTTAGGCATTGTCTATGAGAGAAAATCTGTCTCTGATTAATCAGAATCAGACCATCTCAGGAAGATCACTAGTTATTCACTTACACTATTATGGCTCCTGATAGGAGTAGATTTTGAAAATGCATTGTATAAAGTACTCAAAAGAATTAAAAGCATAATTTGAAAAGTTAAATAAAATTTACTACAGAAGCTTCCTTCATGAGTATCTAATATTGTCTCTAGAAACTGTATGCTTTTGAAAAGAACTCTGTACAAATTCTTACCTGTGAGTTGGTGGACAGAAAAGTCTAAGAGGTCCCCAAGACATATACTCTATGCTGTTCTTAGCTGCTGCTCAGGATGCGCAGGCTGTGCTCTATTGTTAAGTACATCAAATATTTGGAGTCTAGTACACAGAAATTAATATGGGACTAAACTGTAAATCCATCCCTGCTGGCTGGCATTCATTAAGCCAGGAAGTTTAAAGTAGTTTGTGGAGGGGGTTATCTCATCAACTGTTATACAATGTAGACCATATATACTACTATAATGCCATGCCAGGAAAGATATGCATACTTGTCAAATAGTGCTCTGTGTATTCTGAGGAGAGTTACACACTCTGTGATAGAATTTGGGTCTCATTACAAATGAAGAAATGCTCCATTGATTCTTGCTTCTATAAACCTGGTGAAAAGTTGTGTCTGGGAAAGAAATTGGCCCAAAGGGGAAATATATTACCATTGTTTCTCTGATTGAATCTGTATCAAAATGTTTGCTAAATACTTATTCTTATACCAGTAGACAAGTGATACTCTCATCCAGAGACAGAGAAACTATATTTACAGAAGATTTCTGTAAGTCGACCTGGTTCTCTTTTAATTTTCTATGTATCCTTGGCATTGAACTTGAGATTCTCCTCCCTCATCCTATAAAGTAGCTGGGATAACAGATCAATTCTACTAGGCCTAGATTTCTCTCTATATAGTCTTGCCTATTTCCTTTCTCTACTTTCCTCCATTGCCTAGTAGTGCAATATTGCTTTTCATCACATTTTATTAAAATAAAAAGCAATGTTCCAGTGGTCTGAAAAATCTCCCTCATGTTTTATACATCATTGGCATTTTTTTCTGTCACAGTACCATAATAGTTTCTGTAATTACAAATTATAAAGTAAATGTAAAGTCCGCTATTAATGCAAACACTATATTAATGGCAGTCAATCAGTTTGTAAAAGGAAAAAAAAAAGGCATAATTATCTGCCATGTTTCTCCTGGGTCACACTTTTGAGATCTTTCTCAAAATTAATTCTTATAAAACTGCACTATTGGGCTCAATGAGATGGTTTAGGCTTATTGCTAAGACTACTTACCTGAGTTCAGTACTGAACCTATGTGGTAGAAGGGGAGATATAATTCCTGATTATAGTCCTCTGTTTTCTATATGCATCTTACAGCATGAATGCTTGCATTCTTGTGTATGTATGTTTGCATATGCATTTGTGAACACACAAATATCCACAAACACAATAAAAAATGTTAAATGATATATCACACAAATTAAATATTTGTGTGTAAACCAGGCTGGCCTTGAATCCACTGAGATCTGCTT
This sequence comes from Mus minutoides, assembly GCA_902729485.2. Classification (NCBI taxonomy): domain Eukaryota; kingdom Metazoa; phylum Chordata; class Mammalia; order Rodentia; family Muridae; genus Mus; species Mus minutoides. The sequence goes on from LR749502.1 coordinate 908,672, forward strand.
GTTTCTGTTTCTTGTGTAATGAAAATCTAATTTTTTTGTGCAGTAATTGTTCAAATAACATATAGACCATTTCTCTATAAAGAAGCTGAAACAAGGGCTGGAGAGATTGCTCAGTGATTAAACTCACTGACAACTCTTTAAGAGTACCTGGGATCAAACCCAGCATGCACATGGGAGTTCACAATTGTCTCTAATTCCAGTTCCAAGGGGACACAATACCTTTTATATGCTGGCAAAATGTCCATACATGTAAAACAAAATAAATTTCAAAAATAATCAAGGACGTTGGAACAATTATGTAAGTGTTCATATATTGATTTTAAAAGACTAAAACAAAGAATTCTCAACTGAGGAATACCGAATGGCTGAGAAGCACTTGAAAAAAAATGTTCAACATCCTTAATCATCAGGGCAATGCAGATCAAAACAACTCTGAGATTCCACCTCACACCAGTAAGAATGGCTAAGATCAAAAATTCAGGTGACAACAGTTGCTGGCGTGGATGTGGAGAAAGGGGAACACTCCTCCATTGTTGGTGGGAATGCAAGCTGGTTCAACTACTCTGGAAATCAGTCTGGCGGTTCCTCAGAAAATTGGACATAGTACTACCAGAAGATCCTGCAATACCTCTACTGGGCATATATCCAGAAGATATTCCATCTGGTAACAAGGACACATGTNGGAAGAAGGAGCTAGAGAAAGTACCCAAGGAGCTGAAGGGGTCTTCAACCCTATAGGTGGAAGAATAACCATGAACTAACTAGTACCCCCTGGGCTCGTGTCTCTACCTGCATATATAGAAGAGGATGGCCTAGTTGGCCATCAGTGGGAAGAGAGGCCCCTTGGTTATGCAGACTTTATATGCCCCAATACAGGGGAATGCTAGGGCCAAGGGGTGCGAGCGGGTGGGTAGGGGAGCAGGGCCGGGAGGGGGGAGGATATAGGGAACTTTCTGGATAACACTTGAAATGTAAATGAAGAAAATATCTAATAAAAGTTGAAAAAAAAAGACTAAAACGCTATATAGATTAGTATTAAAACAACTTCAAGATTCAACACTGCATTCTGTGTGTATTCAATTATAATCAATTAGCAATTAAAATATTGAAAATAAAGCCTTCAGTTTCTAAGGCTAATGTGTATATTCTTAACAGATATCTCTTTCTTTTTTTCCTGTCAAATGTGTCAAGTTGTCTTTGGTTAGTAGTTTATGGTCAAAATAATTAAAAATAATAAGTCTTAATTAGCTAGGCATGTATTGCATGAGACTTACTAAGAGAATATCCTTACAAAATGAGGAATGGAAATTTTGTTCATCCAAAAGCTATAGTGACATCAAAGAAGCTATAGAAAATGGAAATATGGACAAAATAGGTAACATCCAAAAGCAGTCACTATTTCACTGCTTTTGGGATCTCAAGTTTTTTGTAGATTGAGTTCCAGATATATTATAATTGATTATAGCCATTCGTCAAATTTCATTGATTTAGATGTTAATCTAGCCTATAATTTCATGGTGGTATTTGGAATAATATTTGATCATTTGTGACTATCTTGGCCTTACAATCAGGATGTATTTAATTCCTCGTGACACTAAGATTGAAGAATTGAAAAGTTTAACCTCAGATTGTTTGTTTATTGAACATCTTTTAGATAATTGATTTAATTTTTACCTCTCACAAAATGAGCTTATTTTATGTTCCTCTTCAATTGGACTATGACAAGGCATCTCCAATCATTAAGAGGCAGAGGAAATAGGACAGACGTTACCACCTCCTTGAGTTGGAATCTGATGTGTAACTAATCAACTCTTCATACATGACTATATATAAACACGTCTTTCCTGGGCTTCCTGTTTTCTGACTTGTTACTCATTCTGCACAAGGATCAACGAGTTTCCAGTAATATGTGTTTGGAGTTATACTACAATTATTCTAAAATGCTCTAATATATATATATATATATATATATATATATATATATATCCTAATCATCACCAAACTTTGAAAGTCAGGACTTGGTTTTTTTGTTTTGTTTTTTGTTTTTGTTTTTGTTTTCTTCTTCTCCATCAGTGTCCTTGTTCATTTAATGCTTTTTCTAGTATCTAGACACCATCTTTTTTCTCTCCAGTATAAACAAGGACTGTGGTAACACAATATATATGACTGATAATGTCTGTTCAAATTTACTTTCTTCCCAACAGTATACAAATATAATGAATTATGTGTGAAAACAAAAGATTATCTTTATTTGTTTGATACTAATGAATATCAATATATTTTAAACTTCTTCCAAGTGATACTTCTCTGTGATTTTGCCATTTCCCATCTTTTTATATATTTGCCAACCATATTTCTATTCTCATTTTGAAAATTTGTTAATTCCATTTCTTTTGTCATTTTTCATTATTTGGAAAGAAGGCTTTTACTATAGCATTCAATGACTATTCAGAAGGCTTGGTATCATATATATCCTATACCAGTACATAGAAAATTTTTAATTTGTTGACTTGTTTCCTTTGAAGTTTTGGAAGACTGAAGCAAGGTGCTATATTATTTGTTACAAGATAATAGAATACTCTTTGACCAATGAAATTTATTTCCCTCAGAAGAGAAGTCATTTATATTCAAATAAATATACCAATAAATATATCCAATATAAAACAAATGATAAAGTAATAATAGAAGAAGATCAGATTGATTATGAGAATGGGATTGGCTCACTGCAACACAAATTCAGGAAAAGAAATAAAGACTGAACCTTGCACATTAACTAAAATTTATTCTAGAAAAAAATAATATAGAAAATAATTCAGTTAAGAGACTTTCTCAGGGAGGAAGAAGTGTGTCATTTGGACTTGATGATATACTGCTGAATTAGTGGATATTTATTAATTTGTAAAGTCACAGAATGGGCATGATTTTCCTAATAATTAGAACACCTTGGTCAAGCAGTTTTGAGCACTGCAAATTGTCACATACCTACAAAGTTTCTTCTCAAAGAAATTTTGCCATAAAGTGATTGCATTTTTTATAGAAGAGTAATGGAAAGGAGGTAGGCATATTTGACAAGAGACATATCACAAGGTATTATGACACTTACAATGAGGAATGTAGAATCTATTACATAGGTGAGGAGGAGTGAAAAAAGAAAGATTGTGAATATAAAGTTGACAAAAGTCAAGTATGATTTCCTGAGTATGAATTTTCATTATGTGAGCTAGATGTAGGAAGAGTTCCAGTATAGTCCATCTGCACATATGTTTATCTGAGCCATCAATAATTTATCAAGCGAAAACTACAGACCAACTTAAAAGAATGTTGTGGTAGTTGATACAATTATTCTAAGAGCATCATTCCAGAAATTAACTTGAATTCACTTTCTATGCTTATTTAATTTTGCCCATTTGAAATCTAGTTCCAGGTGAGAATGCATTTCACAATGGAAGTGACTATTGACAACTTACTACAATTCATATCCAACACACAAAGTTTGAGCTGTTCTTGAAAGACAATTTCTTTGAGTGGAAATTTGTAAATACTAAGCCAATATTGTTATACTCATAAGGAGATGAATAGTTTTCAATATCACTTCTTTTTTGTTAATTTAATTTTTATATGGTAATTTTATCCATGTTAAAAGACATTGTATTCAGTTCCTCATGTCCCTCCCACTTCTGTTAGCCATGTCTTCTTTCAAAGGTTCTTTTTGGGTTGTTTTGTAATCCTCTGGTTTTGTCTATAAACATAAATATTTTAATTGTAGTTTGGTGCTATGACAATTTAGCTAAATCGCAGTAGTGGGGTCCACTTTTGTGTCTCTGTCTCTCTAGTTATGATTTTTTTAAACTGGATCTACAATAAAAGGCATTTATTCCTTCTTATGGAGTAGACATCAAATCAAATAAAAGACCAGTTGGTTACATTCTAACAATTATGCAATTATTGTACCAGAGGACATATTTTTCTAGCAGGTTAGCACTCTAGTGGGTAGGGTTCAAAGCTGGGTAAAATGATTGATGTCTTATCTTTCATAATAGCACAAGTAGTAAACTGTTGTATTTTATTTAGATACATGGTTGTTTCACTGAATCTAATAAAAAGAAATGTATGGGGTTGGAGAGATGATTCAGTGGTTAAAAAGCATTGAATGTTTTTGCAAAGAATCCATTTCAATTCCCAACACCTGCATTGGACATATTACAATTGTGAGACATTCTAAATCAGGGGATCCTCTTCTAGCCCTAGAAGGCACCAGACACACATGTGGTACACATAAATAAATGCAGGAAAAATTGCATACACTTGAAATAAAATGTAATGATTTGTTTTTAATACAGAAAAAGAGATTCTGATAGGTTTCTGTCTTGATGAATTAATATAAAAGTCTCTGTTCTATTATGAAGGTACATGCATATGATTCTCAAACTTGCAATTTTCACTTTTGCCCATTTAAAACCTCAAACAAACTGTTTTGTTAAAAGAATTTTGTCATTTTCCTCTATAGTCCATGTTTCATTAGGCCCCTTCTGAGAAAGCTTCTTCTTTTTTTTTTTTTTTTTTTTTTTTTCAATTACTACAGAAATGAACAAATAGCCCATGCATAAGTCTAGATATGGAGAGTTACCCAACTAACAAAAATCCTATATAAAGTCTCATTAAACAAAGAACCAAAGAAAATTACATGTATAACAAACACCCATAAGAAGGAAGCATAATTTAAAATGCATCATGCTTCCCTGCCGTTTTATGAGAAGAAGAATGTGCTGAGGAGTGTGGCCTGGAAAAAAACTTGTGTTTCTATATGACTAGAATAAAAATATTTCATCTGTGTAAAATGGAATTCTACCTCTATCGCTTTAGATTTAGTTACAAGAAAGGTTTATCCATGGCTCTATGCTAAGTTTTTGTTTTGTTTGCTTTTGTGTTTTTCTGAACTTTAAACAGCAGCTGTGCATGTTTGTGTAATTTTAAAGTCAGGATTTATATATGTAATTTTTCAACTGAGGGAAAAGTTAAAAATATCTCTAATGAATCACATGAAAAGCCACTGAAAGAATTATAATACTGAAGAAAGCTCTTTTCCCCCTTTTGTCAGCCTACATATTTATAAGATTTATAATAGAATTGCTATCATCCTCTCTTGGAACAAAGCCTGCCTTCCTAAATACAAACTGAGTTAATTTTTAATGAAGTAATTCAGCAACCAGTTTCGGAATGTCAGATATGGGAAAAGGCAGATTTGGCTGGTTTTCATTCTATAAACAGTGCCTTTCAACCCCTCTCTTCGGGTATAGTCTTATCTTACTCAATTTGCCCCAAATCCAATGCAGGATGCCAAGTGAAGTGATCTTTTTTTTTTTTTTCTGTGATAAATAATTTTAGAAAAAGATACCTGTTTTCCCAAAACAGCCACTTCAACAGTACCCATAGTATACAAGATCAACATCATTTTCTTTAAAGAATTGTTTCTATTTGGGGGGATTAAAATATAGGATTTAATATAAGCTGTATTTTCTTTTTTTCAATTTTTATTAGATCTTTTCTTAATTTACATTTCAGCTGTATTTTCTTACACCCACATTTGATCATTTTCTTATGCTTTCTTGGGTTTATGATAAGTGTACATCTGATTCTATGCATCTTTGCATTGTTCATCTCTCTCTGCCTTCTGCTCATACCCAAGTATACAAAAGGTACCCTTTCCTACATGATCTGCAAGTAACACTTCCTCTCTTTACTCTCACACTTGGAAATTGTTCCAAAGAATAAGCTATCATCTGGAATGCAAACCAAATTCTGCACGGATTCAATACTGTATTACTTGAAAAGGATGATATGAGAGATTGACTTAGTCCTAGGAAGACATTTATCTCAATGGGATGCACTTGATAAAGCAGTTCATATAGTTGTCCTGCTGTATTAATTCAACACTTACACCATCTAAATCTTGAGATGCAGCTGTAGCTTTGAGGATTTCTCACCTTCATTCTTCTAAAAATAAGTTTTTGCTACTCACTCAGGGAAGGTGTTTTTCTCCTCATTTGAGATCTACCCAGGAAATCTGGCAGAGGGCCATGGATTGTGCTCAGTAAATATTACCTTTGCTCAGGAATTAGACATACAAAGGAAGTTTTAGCATCAACTGTCCAGATGAAAGACAAAATAAAATTAATAGAAACTGGCATTCTCCTGACATATTAACTATTTTAGTGAATTTTACTTCATTGACTCATAAAGCAAGAGAAGATGAGGTTTACCTTCAAGGACATATTTTGGAAGACACAAAATCTGATTACCTTACACTTTTACATAAGCAAATGAATAGACAAAAGACTGAGCAAGTTGTCCTCACTGACCTCTGTGTCTTAATACATACAACTGTGGCCACACTATGAAGACAGGATACCTGGTGACTAAGCAGTGCTAACAGATATTTGTTGGATGTTACTTGTCAAATATAAGTCCTTTATTCAGGCAGAGTCTCAAGTAGCAGTGTTTGGCCTTAAACTCACCAGGTAGCCAAGTGTTCAAAGATGACCTTACACTTCTGATCCTCCTGCCTTTATATCCTGAGTGCTTTTATTAGAGGCAGGGGCATGTAACACCATGGACAGACATGCCTTCTTTTATGTGATGATGGGGAGTAAACCCAGGAGTTAATGTGTGCTACACAAGCCTTCTCCCAATTAAGATATATCCCATTCCTGATTAAATCTTTGTAGTAAACTAATTGTGATGACAAAATTTGTCAACTTATTTGGATCTAGAATCAATTAACTCTGGGTGGGATATAAGTGTAGTTTTTTGAAAGGATTAACAAAAGTGGGGAAATTCTGGCCAACAGTGGGCATGATCTCTTTTGTTGTTTTACCAGAGGAGATGCAAAGAGAAAGCTGTTGCTATTTCCCTGACATATTTTTCGCCCTCTGCTGAGCATATCTCTCTTGTGATGCTATTGCTACTACGGACTTTTATTTTCACCGGAAACTAGCTTCTTCAGTTTCTAATGTGGACTGAAGTATTACCACTTTCCAGGAGTTCTTCAGACATATGGATTTATTTCCAGACTGAGATGATTAAAGTCTAAGGCCTCACAGCATAAGCAAATATGGAGTTTTCTGGCACTGAGCATAATGATTTCATTGTTTGACTACCCTGCTACCCAGACCAACTAGTATAAGTTAATTTAATAAATCCTTCTTTTAATATATAAATAAGTTTATCAATAAAGTCATAGATATAGTCATTCAATCAGTTCTGTAAGTCTACATGGTCATAAATACTTATTATATTTTTTCAGATAAAAATTTAAAAATCTAAGCTCAGAAAGTAAAATATTGCACACAATAAAAAATTGTAGTTGAACACTAGCAGCTTTTTACATAAAGGCCAAAAAACCTGGCACCAAACAAAATTTATCTGTAAAGCCATGTTCCTACTTGAACTAAGCATTTCAGTTTACAAAAAAAAATGTTTTCACATAATTTATTCTTTATAATAATAATTACTTTTTAAAGATAAGAGAATGACTATCTGTAGACATATGTGGTACTAATAACTGTTGGAAAATTAAAGTATATTAAGTCAATTCCTATAGATTCACAAGCAGCCACTCTCAATCACAGATTAACTAAGGTTCACAGGATGTCAATTTTCCCTAAACTCTAACAATCAATGCTGGTTCCTATTTTTAGTATTCAGATGCTGACATAGTTCTGCAAGCAGACCTAGCTTTTACTTGTAAGATTTACAAAATCATGCTGAATTCTCCTTTTACCTACAAAATGTACATTGGTTTGATGCAAAATTTCTCCCAAAAGTTAATGTTGCATTTCCTTCCTAAAATGTTCTGGTTCAAACTATTGGCAAATCCCTTTCTATAGTAAGGAAATCAGAACTTAAAACTCAATTATGCAATGAAATTTGCCCATATTTCATAATACCATGCTAATCCTTAGCTTTTCTGAAATGCACAGTTGGATTTATGATAGTTTAGATCTGTGTACAAAGACATAACTCCCAAAGCAGGGCTGATAAATTATCAAATCTGTCAAGCATGTTCTAGCATGAATTTTAAAATATTTTGTTCAAATAAACTTATTTGTTAAATCATGCCTTTTAATAGATATTACACAAAAGTTTACTTTTCCCTATGGATGATATTCAGAGAATTTCTAGGCTTGATTCAAGTTTAGTTCTAACTCCAGTTATTATTTTGGATAGGTCACTTCAGTTGTTCAGTACTTGATATCTTCTATAACAGGATGGCATTTTGGATAGCTTAAGAGATGGCTCAGAAGTTAAGAGGATGTGTTTCTCCTGTTGAGTATCCAGGTTCAGTTCAATGAAGTCACATGTTGGCTCACAACCATCTCCAGTTTTAGGGGCTCAGATGTTCTTCTGATATCTAAAGGTACCAGGCATAGAGTCAAACTATTAAACAACTAAAAATAAATAAATCTAAAAGTTGAAAAAGGAAGTTATTAAATGCTTTAAAGTACTCATATGCAAAAAGTATATGAACTCTCTTGAAGAAAAAAGTCAGAGGTAATGCCTTTAGTTTCACTATGTCTAATCATGGATGCTTGTTTACATTTAAGACATGTATTTTCCATAGTTGCTTATTGATATGATTTCATTCAACTTTCTGAACTCACACAGTGAATGTGTCTATTCTTGTGACCTATGTAGTCTGATATTCAATTTTCTATTTAGAAATTTAGTCTATATTTACAACTTACCAGGCTTGGATTCTTACTCTAAAGAAGTATGTTCCTTTCTATCGTATATATTTTATGGTCAATTGTAGTAAATTACAGTAAGTAGTAGACTATAGATATTCAATTTAAGGTGAGAGCTATACACACTTCTTTTTTGGTGTAGAATAATAGTGAGAGTTGGAGGTAAAAGGATGATAAAGGAATCTGATTATAAAGAATAGCAGATGAAATATTTTATCTAAAAACTCAAACAAGCTGCATAGTAAAAAGGTGAAGAAGACTTATTTTTGAAGCAGTGGAAAAATTATTAGAATCCATTACAAAAACTTATGATGAGTTTCTAAAATAAAAATAAATTGGAATGTCCATTTTACAAATAAAGAAGAAAAATGTAGAATGTGAATAACTTTCAAAATTCTGCATGACTGATTCAAAGTCAATCTGAGATCAGATACTATAACTTCCACAGTCTATATTTTAAACACATGCTCTAAACAACAGGCTCATGGATGATGGGCAGAAAATATAAGAATGCATAGGCCATGAGTCATTCCTTCAATTGAAGGATGATGTAAATAGTAGCCATTAAAATATCAACAGTTGCAAAATCTAAACTCTCTTTAGTAACAGTATTTCTAGCAGACACATGGAGAACAAGGATAAAGATAGAAGTTAAAAAAGAGTGAGAATATGGACAATGATCCTTAGGAAGAAAATGGAAATATCTCAAATATAATAGATGCAGCCATGATTGATTGCTTATACAAGGGTTATTCCCTTTCGTACTGGAGAATAACTATATATATATATATATACATACATATATTTTGGTGAAGTGCTTATAAGTAAATTTATGTAAATCAGTACATTTAGTTCCTCTTTATCTATAAGCAATATGTTCAATTTTCCCAGAAGATGGTGAGACTGTAGCTATTACTCAATCATGTGCTCTATTATATATTCTCCTAAGGAATGATACTTTTAATTTTTTGTTTGTTTGTTTTTTGAGACAGGGTTTCTCTGTATAGCCCTGGCTGTCCTGGAACTCACTTTGTAGACCAGGCTGGCCTCAAACTCAGAAATCAGCCTGCCTCTGCCTCCCAAGTGCTGGGATTAAAGGCGTGCGCCACCACGCCCGGCTACTTTTAAATTTTTTAATTAAATTAGATATACTAAAGATCAGAGACCTCAAGAAGAATATAACTGATAAAATGAGCACATACAAAAAGGGGATTAACTAGATGACCTTGCATGCTACATACTAGTTAGACAAAGGTAAGACTGTTTTCACAGTGAACAGACTGAGAAACTGATCAATCCATGAAGCTGGATGTGTCATCAGTCTCAATCAGGTAGTGAAGGCCTCAGTAAAGGGTGGTGACTCTTCTGTCCACCTTAGAAAGTTGAAGAAGCTAGGTTCTGATGGAGGGTGGCTATAACAGTAACAGCATCATCAAGATAAATACACTCACCACTAAGGGGTCGAGACAACTAGGTAAAACAGTAAGAGCATTTCACTCATATGTCCTTATATCTGGACCAATAACAGGAATCGTGGCCTACATTTAGAATAAATCTTTCAGCTTCATTTCACCTAATTAAGAAATTCCCTTTCAATCATGTCTATAGGAAAATCTTGTAGAAATAAACTTTCACATATGTGCCACAAGGCTTGTCTCATGTGTAGTTCTAAAGCCTGTCAAGTTCACAATCATAATCAGACACCACTTGACTAACAATAACAACTAATAATGAAATGAACAAATATAAAAATATTGTGTTGTAAAATTCTGAGCATTGCTGTCTTTAGGTTTGCAAGCTATATGAAGTAAAGTAAGTATTACTTGAACGAATTTAATATTGTCACATTTACTTTGAAATATAAGATGGTTACTAAGCAGCAGGGTGAAAAAAACAGTCTGGTCATACTGAACAAAGAATCAGTTCATGTGCCAGGCAGGGTGAAATATCATTGTGCATTTTAGAAATATATACAAATTAAAATATAGCACATGTAATTTTGGAGTTTTCCATTTACTATTTTCAAACCAAAACTGACTTTGTTTAATTAACAAAAACCAAAACCATGGACAAGTCAGACACTACTGGCATACTCAAATACTTTGCTACCATGACAACTTGACATGCTTAATTAGCAAAGATCCAATAACTTTGGTTTGTGATTGTTTTCTTCATTTATATTTCTATACTAGAAACTAAATGTGGATGTTTTCAACATTTATGGAATTTTTTACATTATCACTAATGAATAGCATGTGATGTATACATAGATAACATATTACAGTAAAAATGGCTTTCTTTTGGAAAGAAAATACTTGATAATGATATCCTACTCTACTGATGCTTCCTTTGGTGTAAATTGCTGTTCTGTTCACAATAGCTAAGAAATGGAAACAACCTAAATGTCTCTCGATTCATGAATAGGTAAGGAGAATGTGGCATATATACACTACAGAAAATTGCTCAGTTGTAGAGAAAAAGAAATCATGAATACAAAAGGTACATGGATGAAACTAGAGAAGATCATATTAAGTGAGGTAAACCAGAACCAGAAAGGTAATCATCAAATTTTCTCTCACACTAACACAATTCTTTAAAGATGAGTTGAACAATGACAATGGCAATAGGCATCACAAGCAGACAGAAGCCTCATTCATACACAAAGAACTACAAGCAAGGAAAGAATGACAAGTGGGAGAAGTAGTCTTTTCCAAAAAAGAGCACATCAATTGCTCATCTAATATTTAATAGTCAGCCGTGAAAATAAACATTCAAGCGACATTATATAGACTGAGCAGGAAACAGTCAGTATATGTATACATCTACATATATGTATAGAATAATAATTAATGAAATTTTATGTGTCATAAATTTGAAAGGGAGCAAGGAGGAGTCTACAGGAAGTTTTGGCATGAGGAACAGAAATGAAGAAATTAGCCAGGCAGTGGTGGTGCATGCCTTTAATCCCAGCACTTGGGAGGCAGAGGCAGGTGGATTTTTGAGTTTGAGGCCCTTCCTGGTTTACAGAGTGAGTTACAGGACATCCAGGGATACACAGAGAAACCCTGTCTAAAAAAAACAAAAACAAAAACAAAAACAAAAACAAAACAAACAAACAAAAAAAAAACAAAAAAAAACAAAAAAAAACCAAAACAAAACAAAAGAGAGAGAGAGAGAGAATGAAGAAATTTATGTAATTATATTATAATCCCCCCAAAATAAAAGATATAATAAAACAAAGATTAAATAAAAAGTTTCGATTTGTTTTATAATTTTCTAGATATTTTCAGATCATAGATTTATATAATATAACTACATTTGCTCATATTCAGGGTAATATCTGAATAGGTATTTAGCTGTTCCTCAAGGGAATCATTATTCTTCAGAATGCCTGACATAGACTTCATATTTGTTTCTATTTTAGAGAAAATATTAAGAATTTATGTGCTCAACAGTAAAAGGTGAAAGCTAAGAAATATATTTAATGTTACATTAAAGATATTTTCAAGTGAGATTCTGTCTTGAAAAGGACAATGTTGGCGTGTGTAAATGTCAACACTATAAAGTATGTAGAAGTTTTTCCATTACTACATGAATTATTTTGACCATGAAATCTCCTGTAAAAGTCTCAGTGACCTCTAGAGGGCATTGCACTTTGAAAACTCCTCCAGTAAATCAACTTTCTTAATGTCAGAGGAATTTTTAAATAGTAGTTTAAGAAACAGCAAATGACTCCTACCTTAATATGCACATGGCCTTAAAGAATTTTTATTGTTATATTTTTGTGGACATTCTTCAGTGTGTGGATATCTGAATGATAATGACCCAGTAAAAGAAATTGAAGTCAGAGCATATGCTTGATGGAACTCAAATGACCATGAATTAAAAATATATTTCTTTATTTAATTACATCTGGTTTTATGAAAGATTGTCTCAGTCACTGTTCCATTGCTGTGAAAATGCACCATGACCATGGCAACACTTATGAAGGAAAACATTTAATTGGGGCTAGCTTACATTTTCAGAAGTTTAGTCCATTATCACAACAGGTATCATGGTGGCATTTAGGTAGGTGGTGGAGCAATAGATGGGAGATACATCTTGAGCCCTAGGCAGAGAGAGGGAAAACCTGGGCCTGGCGTGGACTTTTTGTGTGTGTGTGCCCATCCATGGTTACATATTTCCTCCAACAAGACCACATCTATTCTAACAAAGACAAATCTTCTAGTCCTTCTCTGCCAAGGACCAGCCTTATAATAGAGAAGGAAGGGGTTCTGTTCTGAGAATAGGGTGTTTGGGAGTGGTGAAAGAACAACTCAATCATGGGTACAAGCTGACAGCCTTGTGTTTTTCTCAAGACAGCTCTCCATAGAATACATTTAATTTAGTAGTCTATTCTAGATGAATTGACACATTTTTAGATTCCTGATATCAAAATTGAAGATTTCAACTAATAAGGGGTGGGGACATCACCTTGGAGACAGGGGTGGGGAGGAGATATGGAATTAGAAACAGTCAGAGAGTAGACCAGGACAGGGATAAATACTGGACTGTAAAAAACAAAAACAAAACAAAAAAACCACCACCACCACCACCAACAGCAAAAACAAAACAAAACAAAACAAAACAAAACAAAACAAAAAAAACACGAAACAAAACAAAAAAAACATTTAAAGGAACAAAGGAATCTAGTAGAACATAGTAGAACAATATTTAATGAATTTGTTACTTTAATTTTAGACTCATTGTGCTGAGGGAATATTCTACTATAAATTTCAAAACACAAATACAAAACAAAACAAAAAGAAAATCAACCACAGAGGCCCCTGTGAAAATTTAATTAAATGCTTTAAAGAATTGAGTATTATATCATCTTAAAAATATGCCTAAATGACATTTTAAAATATTTCCTTCTTGGTAGAAAAATAAACTGAGAGTTGATACAAACTACTTAACCCATTGAATATTGTATAGACTACATTTACTTAAATTGGGTTTTTCCCAATTATTTGAAAATTAATAAAGAGAATTCAGCCTGTGTTTTTATAGTTGTTTTGTTGTTTCTTTTTCGTTTTTGTTTGTTGTTCACTTATTTTATGTATTAAATATATCATTTCGACCATGATCTCTCTCCCCCCAATGCCTTTCAAATTAATGACTTCTTCTTTATTATGTAATATGTGTGTATGTGTACTGTGAGAGTATGTATGTACATATTGCCTATGCCTGAATATGTATATGTGCATATGCATGTATCTTAGAGATCCCATATAGTGTGGTTCATATGTACATGCATTTAGATTTGGTTAAATTTTGGAGGGCTTAGCTCATTCTAATATACAAGATCCTTTTTCTGTTTTATCTTATGTAAAATGTCCTTGTCTGGGAAAAATATTGTCTTCATAAATAATTCACAGTTAAAAGGAAACAAGGAGTTCCTTGTCACTGATAAGAACAGAAACACTTTAATTTCTTCCAGCCTTTAAAAGAATGGGTGGTAACTATTATTTTAACTTATTTGGGTATGGATGGAATAAATTGGAGATAAATTATATAATGGTATTTTAAACAGTCAATTTTCCATTTATATTACCAATAGCATAGGTACTGCTATCAAAGTGAAATATAATTTTTAATTAATTAATTATTTATTTATCTTTTTTCCAATTTTTATTAGATGCTTTCTTGATTAACATTTCAAATGCTATCCTAAAAGTCCACTATACCCTCCCCAATCACCTGCCCTGCTCCCCTATCCACCCACTCCCACACCTTGGACCAGGCATTCCCCTGTACTGGGGCATATATAGTTTGCATGACCAAGGGGCCTCTCTTCCCAATGATGGCCAATTAGGCCATCTTCTGCTACATATTCAGCTAGAGTCATGAGCTCTGGGGGTAATAGTTAGTTCATATCGTCCTTCTACCTATAGGGGTGTAGACACCTTCAGCTCTTTGGGTACTTTCTCTAGCTCCTCCCTTGGGAACCCTGTGTTCCATCTAAAACTGACTGTGAGCATCCACTTCTGTGTTTGCTAGGCACTGGTATAGCATCACAATAGACAGCTATATCAGGGCCCTTTCAGCAATATCTTGCTGACATATACAATAGTGTCTGTGTTTGGTGGCTGATTATGTGATGGATCCCCGGCTGCAGCAGTCACTGGTTGGTCCATCCTTTTGTTTCAGCTCCACACTTGATCTCTGTAACCCCTTCAATGCGTGCTTTATTCCTGATTCTAGGAAGGGGCTAAGTGTCTACCCTTTGATCTTCATTCTTCTTGAGTTTCATGTGTTTAGGAAATTGTATCTTGGGTAATCTTGGTTTCTGGGCTAATATCCACTTATCAGTGAGCAAAGTTCTATCAGACCTTCAAAGAGGACCTTATTCCAGTTTTTTTTTCAAATTATTCAACAGAATAGAAAGTGAAGGTATATTACCCAATTCATTTTATGAAGACACAATTACTCTGATACCTAAACCACATAAAGACACATCAAATATAGAGAACTTCAGACCAATTTCCCTTATGAATATCAATGCAAAAATACTCAATAAAATTCTCTCTAACCGAATCCAAGAACATATCAAAATAATCACCCATCCTGACCAAGTAGGCTTCATCCCAGGGATGCAGGGGGGGGGGTTAATATATGGAAATCCCTCAACATAATCTACTATATAAACAAACTCAAAGATAAAAACCACAGGATCATCTCATTAGATGCTGAGAAAGCATTTGACAAAATCCAACACCCATTCAATGATAAAAGTCTTGGAAAGATCAGGAATTCAAGGCCCATACCTAAACATAATAAAAGCAATCTACAGCAAACCAGTAGCCAACATCAAACTGAATGGAGAGAAGCTGGAAGCAATCCCACTAAAATCAGGGACTAGACAAGGCTGCCCACTTTCTCCCTACCTATTCAATATAGCACTTGAAGTCCTAGCCAGAGCAATTCGACAACAAAAGGAGGTCAAGGGGATACAAATTGGAAAGGAAGAAGTCAAAAAATATCACTATTTGCAGATGATATGATAGTATATCTTCAAACTTTATCAACTCCTAAGTAAGTTTTGATTCCCCTAGAGTGCTTTTGAGGATAATATTGCTTTGTTTGGCAAGACGCTTACTTCTCCAACTTGAATCATATGTCACTAATTCTCCATTCAGAAACTCACCTCCAGTTTCATCTCAAAATATAAATCTCTGTGTCTCTCATTCAGTATTTGAGTCTCATTCTTACTTAAAACATCTTCATCAACTTGGAATATATATATATATATATATATATATATATATATATATATATATATATATATATATATATATATATAATCTTACCATATAACTATTGATTTGACAAGGTCTCATTTTCTTTGACAATTTGTAAAAGGAGGTTATAAGTGAGTCTATTTTTTCACAATGCATGTTTAAAATCAATTTTATAAAACTTTAAGTATTTTTAAGTATTTTTATTCATTACAAATACAATAGAAATCAGGATCTAATTATAATTAACTGTTTCTTTCTATTTCCAAAAGAGTGCATTTTTATGGACAATATGGAAAACATAGATAAGCAAAAATGATAAAATTTATCTACAACTAATTTTAGCACAAAGAAATGATTCATGTTAATATCTTAGTATATAAACCTTTTCCTCTTAGCTATATGATGTATCTATATAGTTAAGAAATGTGAAAATATTTATTCCCTCAACTATGAAGGGCTTACCATACATCAGTCAAAAATCTTTGACCTTTACAGATAACTTCTTATTAGTCATGGGAATAGACAAAAAAGTTAAATACATTACATACATTTTAAGACAGAGGATGGCAATATGTGCTGGGTGGGACAGTGGCAGGGCAGGAGAGGGCATAGGCAATCTTCAGGATAGCATTTGAAATGTAAATGAAGAAAATATCTAATAAAAAATAGGAGAATAACAAACCGAGGACTGCTATTTTATTTAATGCAGTTGGGAGAGGTTGTTCTAGTTGGATAATATTTAAACAGAGAACTGAGGGAAATTTAGAAATAAACCAGACACATTTATGAAGGAATGAATTTACAAAGATTGAGAACAATTGAAAATATTCTTAAAGAGTTGGATGGCTGATGTGTTTCAGAAATAGTGGGTTCTGAAGTTTAAATGATGTTAGGAAGGGAAAAGAGCTTAGATATAGAATCTGAGATGCAGAGTACATAGGATCCAACCTAGTAGAACTTTTTTTTTTTTTTTTTTTTTTTTTTTAAGATTTATTTTATTTATTATATGTAAGTACACTGCAGCTGTCTTCAGACGCTCCAGAAGAGGGTGCCAGATCTCGTTACGGATGGTTGTGAGCCACCATGTGGATGCTGGGATTTGAACTTATCACCTTTGGAAGAGCAGTCGGGTGCTCTTACCCGCTGAGCCATCTCACCAGCCCCCCTAGTAGAACTTTACAAGCTATGGTAAAGACCTTGGGTATTGTTGTGTTTGTGACTGAACATCCCTGAAATAGTTTAAGCAATGGATATAACAATCAGTGCTATGCTCTAAATAATTACTGACAGCAATTGAGAAAAAAAAAAAAAAAAAAAAAAAAAAAAACTTTTATAGAAGTTAAAGCCATAATCAGAGTGAAAATAATGGTAGTAAATGTGATCAGAGAAGTGATGTTAGTCTAAATCATGAAGAATCAATGAAAAAGACTTTGAAAACTTTCTTTGAGTGAAATGTAGAATAAATTTTGATGGATAACAATAAAAATAGTCACATAGAAGAAAAGCTTTTGTACAATAAAGTTGAACCATATTGATAACAATTCAATGGTTGAGTAAAGGTAAATTTATAAAAAATGAAATCAAGGTTTTCTCAGAATCTGAGTGTTTAATGTGAACTAAAGAGATTTCTAAAGAATGGTCTCAAGTTATGGTGACATATCAACAGGAAACATTCAGTTTTTCGGTATAGACATTATGCGAACAAGCAGAGTAACAGATTTTTCTTTTCAGATGATAAAATAATGTTCCAATAAGTTTATCCTCTAGCTACATCTCTTTACCATACTTCTTAGACATTTGCTCTTCCCTCTGATTTAACTTCCTTATAACTCTTTGTACATACAGAAAGAAAAAAAATCTTGCTAAGACTCATTTCTGTATCTTTTCTAAATCAAGAGGTCAAGAAAACAAAGAAGAGTGGACAGTGAAAATCAAAATGTAACTTCAGTTATGTGAACATTCCTGTAGTCAAGAGGAAACATATATCATCATAGATAGGCAAGCACCATGGCTCACCACACATAAACAAATGCCCTAATGGTTAGAGGGTTAATAATAATTTTCCAGATTAATCATTATATATATGTTTAATGAGGATTTTGGAGTCAGTAAATATTTAGCTGTTTTCCAAAAGAACAAAACTGACAGATGAATATATATCTATAGCTATATCTATGTCTGTCTATCTATCTATCTATCTATCTATCTATCTATCTATCTATCTATCTATCTATCATCTATCTATCTATCTATCTATCTATCTATCTATCTATCTATCTATCTATCTATGATTTGCTTGAGTAGCTTAGAGGATATGGTTCAGCTAGTCCAGCAATAACTACCTCCCCAGTAAAAGTCCAAGAATCTGGTAATTACTCAGGCTATGAGATAAGATTTCTCAGCTTGTCTCCAGTATATGGTGGAATCCCAAACAAGTAAATTCTAATCCCAGTGAAGGAATTCCTCAGCAACAGGATAGATGAACTTGCCAATGAGATTGAGGGCAAACATACGAAGAAAACAACTCCCTCCTTTTGTGTTCCTTTACATTGGTTGCCCCTAGAAAATGTGGCTTACATCTAGTCCGCCTTCTGACCAAGATTAGTCATCACAATAAGCAAATGTGTATTCATAGACTTATGGGTATGCTGATATGCAAAAGGGAAGTAATAACTTATAGCTGCACCAGTAGTATTTGTACACCTTTATTCTATCATAGCCCACAAAACACTATTAGAGATTTGAAAGCCCTGTCAGATACATATGAGATATCTCAGTAGAGAAGAGGTTTTGCTGTATAAGCTTGAGGACCTAAGTGCAACCTTCAGAACCAGAATAAAACTTCAGTGTGGTTGCACCTACATTTAACCCAAGTTCTGTTTAGGACTGGTTGATGGGGACTGATGGCTGCCAGTCTAGTGAAATGGTAAATTTCTGCTTCACTGAATGACCCTAGTTCAAGGTATAAGGCAGAGAGTGAAGGAAGAAGATACTAGGGGTTCCCTTTGTTGCTGCATGAGAATTAACAGCAAAAAGATATATATATATATATATATATATATATATATATATATATATATATATATATATATATATATATAATACATACAAAACAGGCATCACATATCACACACACACATACACACACACACACACACCCCATATATAGCATACACTAATGAATCATAAAATAATATAAAGCTTTGTCAGAACAGAAGAGTCAGTCATTATCAAAATACTTTACAGTCATGCTTGAATCTATGAGTTTAATACATAGGTAGAATATAATAGAATAATATCACTTTTGATTTTATTTTTGAATAACATCTCATTGACATTCTCTTAATTTTTAACCAACATGTAATTTAGACACAATATATATATATATATATATATATATATATATATATATATATATATATGAGCTATCTAATTTTTCCTTAGTCAATTTAATTTTTGTTCTGTATGGGTTTTGCATTTTAATTTTATTATTTCACAAGTAGTTGAGGATCATTAGATAAAATGCAGTTTTTTCAAAAAAGGAACTGTAATTATCAGTACAAAAGCATTAAAGCATTTAAAGTTCCATTCTTGTACAATGTCTTCCTCAATATTCCTTGTCACCAATCATTCTGTAGATCCTGTCTGTCCTTAAATGTTATTGTCCAAAAAGTGTTCTTTTTGCATCTTCTTTCCCTTGCTGAAAAGAAACAATTTATGCATAATAGTGTGTATCTTCGAATAAGTCATCTCAATCGGGAAGCATATATTTCACTCTAAAGGAAATAGAAAACACACACACAAGGGAATTTAGTTTTATAATATCTTTATTTTAACATTTTAAAAATGTTATTTGTTGTTATAGTACACATGTGAATATTTACCTGCATGTATGCCCCTATAAGCCATATTCATACAGTTCACACAGAGGCAAGAATAAGGTATTGGATTTTCTGGAACTGGAGTTATAAATACTTATGAGGTACTATGTAGGAGCTTGGAATTGAACCCAAGCACTCTGGAAAAGCAGCCACTGCAATGAACTGTTAAAACATTTCTCCAGTCACATTAATACAGTCTTAAATTTTAATTTTCTCTGTGCAAATTTTCATGAGTTAAACTGAAAGCCCAGTTTATAGTTAAGAATTACTTGTTTTCTATCTGTAAATATGGTGTCATCTATCTTTTACATGTAGATAAAATCAAAGGTCATAATAACTAAGTAGATGCTGTATATAACATGACTATATTACTAACCATCTTGCTTATAATAGAACAGAATATTACACCTCATAGTTGAATTGTAGTTTAGGGATTAGTATTGAGTTTGACTAGCAAAACACTTTTCTATCATGCATTATTATTTTGCGAATTACCTCTTAATTTTATTTTTACTTTTTAATCATCTAGCTCTTTTCTTCAAAATCAAGCTCTATGTTAAAAAATTATAACAGTGTTGAAATTCATTTACTATATATATATATATATATAGTGTATTAGAAAATTTTATATCAAATTTACACACAAGAGATGAGGGAACCTCAATTAGGAATATATCTCCTGAATATCAGGTTATAAGAAAGCCAGTAGAGTATAATTAGTAATTGATGGGGGATGGCCCAACCCACTTTGGATTGTCTTATCCCTGGCCAATTAAGAAAGCAGGCTGAGCATGCCATGAGAAGCAAGTCAGTAAGCAGCACCTCTACCAAGTGTGAGTTCCTGTCCTGATTTCCTGCAATGACAAATAGTTACATGGAAGCTTAAAACTTAATTACAGATTTCCTCCCGCAACTTGTTTATGGTACTGTTTTATTATAGCAACAATAACTATAACTAAGACATATAGCATAGAATACAAAACGATATCTGTTCAATATTCATAAAATGCAACAAAATGTATTAATTTTATGATATAGTATTACATATGGTCAATACATAAATATATAAATATGTGACATACTATATATTCAAATATACATTGTAAATATTATTGTAATTTTTGTTATGATTTTTATCTTCTTGCTTCACAATGGGACAATGTCAGTAATTTCACACATGCAACTTTATTTTCACTGTTATAATATACATATACTAATGTACATGTGGATACCTGCTCTTCTGAAGAGAAGTGGAATTGCTGTAGATACTGAGTAGAATGGAGGTGGGAGGAGGTTAGAATGAGGGGTGGGAGGGTAGGTTGTAGTTGGAATGCATTGTTTGAGAGAGGAATAAATAAAAAGACAAGAAAGTCATCAGGGACTTAAAGTTTTCTTTTTTCCAGCATTTCTTGATAGCTTCATTAATGCATAAATATCTGTCAAATGATTGCACATTTTGTCCAATCTTAAGAAACTCCTAAGACTCAAAGAGAGGGACCTTAGATGAAACATGCCTGACAATAGGGAGAGGGAATTTGTAGAGCCTACCTCCAGCAGGACATCAAGTGAGGGATGCGGTTGCTATCCTGCAGTCACACCTCTGACCCATAATTGTTCCTGTCTGAAAGAATTACAGGGATGGAAATGGAGAGAAGCCTGTGGAAAAGAAGGTTCAGTGACAGGCCCAAAGTGGGATCAAGCTCAAGGGGAGGTCCCAAGGCCTGACACTAATACTGAGGCTATAGTACACTCACAAAAAGGGACGTATCATGACTGCCCTCTGAAAGACCCAACAAGCAGCTGAAAGAGTCAGATGCAGATATTTGTACCTATCCAATGGACAGAGCAGTTGACCCCTGTTGTTGAATTAGAGAAGGCTGAAAGAAACTAAGGAGAAGGGCAATCCTGTAGGAGGACCAGGAGTCTCAAGTAATCTCAAACACTGGACCACCAAACAGACAGCATATACCAGCTGATATGAGTCCCTGAACAAACATACAGTCCTGAACACTCTGGATATGTGTTCATTCAGAGATGATGCACCTAACCCTCAAGAAACTGGAAGCCCCAGGATGTTTAGAGGTCAGGTGGGGTGGGGAGGGGGGACATCTATGTGGAAACGGGATGGGGTATGGAGGTGTGGGATATGGAACAGTCAGAGTGTGTATGTGGAGGCAGGCAATGGAATACAGAGTGTAAAAAACAAATTAAAAATAAAATTAAATTAAAAAAAGAAAAACATTAATAATATGCATATGTTTCCAATACCATTATCATATCCAAGAAAATAAACATATTCACCATTCTTCCCAATTTGTACATGATCCTGACAATACCTACTCTCTCTACACTATTCCTCCCAAAGTCCCTGTGCTCAGGTACCCGGCCTGATGGGCTTCTGTCACTGAACACTCTTGCATTAAATACTTTACATTATAAGTGCCTATCTAACTTCATAAAGCATGAATCAACAGTTTCTATTTATGGCTTGGTAATATCCAAGTGTAGTTGTACCATTCAACAGTATATATTATCAGTTTATGGTTGTTGCTTTTTAAATTTTTTATAAGTATGCAGCGATAGAATAATATTGTTTTCATTTTGATTTTCCTGAACCCAAATGATGAGGTTTTACAAAGTATTTCCTATCTTTCTATTTATATTCTTTGGTGAAATAATTGATAAAATCCTATAGCCATTTTAAAATTGTCCTAGTTTAATTCTTGTTACACTTTAATTTTCTTACATATATAATTTTCTTTCTTTTTACTTTATATGGTGCTGGGTATTGAATTGAAGGAAGGTTTGACTCATGGTAGATAATCTGTCTACCACTGATGTATCTCTTCAACATTTAGGATAAGTGACTTCAACTATTTATTCTTTTCAGCTTTTTTGGTTCTTCTTGGCTACATACATGCTTCACAGAAGCAAAGAGGATTATTGCTACAAGTCTTACATTAGTTGTTCCAATTGCTTTCTCCCAACTAGATATTTAGCTAGACATATATATTTTATTAAATTATAGAGATAAGGCTAGAACAAATGCACTTCAAAAGAAACAATCTTTGGAAAACTGCTTATCACTAGAAAACTTTGTTGTGATATATGCAACTGTAATTGTAGGACTCTAAACTGAGGACAAGCTGGTAAATTGAGAATCAGATGGTAATTATTAGTTAATTTATGATGTAGAGTGAATATGTGGGAGTCTGCTATCGGTAAACTTCTTAATCATGTGAAGAAATATCCTAAAAAAATAAATTAAGGGTGTCTTTAATGCAGGTGTACATATCTTCATTAATTCACATTGGTTATATTTTATTTTTATGCTTTATAATAATTATGGCATAGAGGGCGAGGGGTCCAGAAACAGCAACTCAATTCCCCAATAAAAAGACATAGACTAACAGACTGGCTACACAACAAGACCCAACATTTGCTGCTTACAGGAAACCCACCTCAGAGACAAAGACAGACGCTATCTCAGAGTAAAAGGCTGGAAAACAATTTTCCAAGCAAATGGCTCGAAGAAACAAGCAGGAGTAGCCATTCTAATATCGAATAAAATTGACTTCCAACCCAAAGTTATCAAAAAAGACAAGGAGGGGCACTTCATACTCATCAAAGGCAAAATCTTGTTTTTCCTTTTTGTTAAGGACTGTCTTCATTTAATTGGATTTCAAGCCTTTTCACTCCCTGTATCCTTGCCACAGTGACTTGCTGAGGAATAGTAAGAAAGTGTGCCCAAATTTAGTTACATAAATAACTCACAAAATATTCTAAGAAAGGAACTGAGTATTATGTCCCTCTTTGTTCAACTTTAGTTAACACACATTTAAGAGATTCTTATGAATATTAAAATCTACATTTTAGCAACTGCCCTTCCTTGTATATTTGGCTCTGACCCTTGCCAATCAGAGTGGTAAGACATTGATAAATAAGTTTTCTGTCTATTAATTTTAAATATATATATATATAATGTTATTTGCCAGATCCTTGCTGGTAGGTCCAGGTGAGAGGTCCTAGTCCTGCTGGGGTCTCTCCACAGCTGAGCAGAATGACAAGTGCCCACAGACCAAAAGAAACAAGCAGGGCCTGGAGTCTTGTTGAAGCAGGAACTCAACTCTATGGCATCAGCTTCTTGCTTATTTAAGTTTGGAACATAGGGAGGGAAATTTTTTTTTTTTTGCTTTTTTAATTTTTTTTTTATTAGAGAGTTTCTTCATTTACATTTCAAGTGTTATTCCAAAAGTCCCCTATACCCTCCCCCCGCCCTGCTCCCCTACCCTCCCACTCCCACTACTTGGCCCTGGCATTCCCCTGTACTGGGGCATATAAACATTGCTAGACCAAGGGCCTTTCTTCCCAAATAATGGCCAACTAGGCCATCTTCTAATACATATGCAGCTAGAGACATGAGCTCTGGGGGTTCTGATTAGTTCATATTGTTGTTCCATCTATAGGGTTGTAGACCCCTACAGCTCTTGCGTACTCTCTCTAGCTCCTACATTGGGGACCCTGTGTTCTACCCTATAGATGATTGTGAGCATCCCCTTCTGCATATGTCAGGGACTGTCAAAGGGGAGGGAAATTTTTGGTAGAGTAAGATGACGTAGGAGGTGGGCAAGGGTGACAGAGGTTATGGAGGGACTGACAAGGCCAATGGCAAAGCTCTACATCAGCAACTGCAAGGCAGAGGCAGAACCAAACAGGTCTGGCTAAATCAACCCCATATGGAAATGACTGAGACAGGTCTCAAAACTAGAGACTCAGATTTGTCCTCAAGTCCCAAACCAGGGGCAAAATGGGGCCCAATACTTAATTATTTTATTTTTTTTTATTTGTATCTCAAATGGTGCCTCATTCCTGGTCTCTCCTCCACGAATCTCCTATGCCACTTACCCCTTTGCCTCTAAGAGGGTGCTCCTCCATTTAGACTCCCATCCACCCACTCCCACCTCACCCCTCTAGCATCCCCCTATCTGAGGCATCAAGCCTCCAAAGGACCAAGCACATCCTCTCTCATTGATATTAGATGAGGCAGTCCTCTGCTACATATGTAGCAGGAGTCATTGACTGACCCATGTATATCTTTGCTTGGAGGTTTAGTACCAGAGAGCATAAGGGGCAAGGGTGTCTGTAGAGTTAGTTGATAGTGGAAGAGTTAGGGGAAGGACTGAAGAAACTGAAGAGGATTGCAACCACATAGAACAAACAACACTATCAACAATCCAGACTCAATTTGCTAAGCAAAATTTTGCTTTTAATACAACCTTTCCTTCAATCTTGTGGCAACTTCACAAAATATTGGAGATAGGATACATATTATTTCATCAGTATGATAGTCTCTTCTTTGTAGAAAGGATGTTTTGTCAGTAGGGAAATTAAATCAGTCATTTCTGATATTATAGTAACATGGAAGTAACATATCTTATTTCTGATATAAGTGAACAGATTCATTCAGTATCAAGTAGTATAGAATTAGATTATACAATATCAGTTAGGTATTTTCACATTAAATATACTGTACTGAAGTTAGAATTTTTCCTATGAAATTCTTGAGAGAAGATAATGATCCTCTAAATACTGGCTTCAGTAGTGTCTACATAAGTTCAAAGGGTTGAATGAAGCTTAGTAGATACCATGGAGAAAATAAACTAATCATTTTGGATTAAATTGAGGAGCATTGCACATCTATGGATTTAAAATATCAATGAAATAATGTTATCCATAATATAATGTTAGTCTGAAAGTATGGGCACATTCATATTGACCTTGTTGATTTAAGTAAAATGATCTCTTTGACAGTATTATATTGCACACAAAAATTTAGAGGTGGATATTCCAATAAGTTCATACTTACGGCCTAATGCTTTAGTATGAATAGATACATTGTTCGTTTTCCAGGAACACCTCAACAGAGAAATTATTTCTGTGCACTAAGGAAATATTTATAAATGGATAAATCCTAAGTAGGATTTGCAAATTCAGAACTTACTAGCAATCTAGATTTCAATAACTTTAAGCTTCTTTATCTGTTTATACAGAGATCATTGCACACGGATCCAGTGATGTTTCAACTCTATCATTTTTTCTTTGATAAAGTTTCTATGAGTGTATATTAATCATGAGTGAACAACTTATTTTGGTTTAATTATCTAATTGGATACATATTAAAATATTTGTTTTCACATTTATGTTTTTATTTTTCCACTTGAACAAGGATATTATAGGGAAAAGTTGGCATAATTAATGTTGTCTGCAAGAAACTATATTGACAACTTTGGGATTACCAGCTGTGGACTTCATGGGGAATTTTCAGTTATTTGTGTTTTTCCAAGGTATACGAGGAAAGGATTACCTGTCAGTTGAATTTAGTTTTTTCAAGTTTCATCATGGGTACAGGTACATTTTTAGGACAAATATTTCACTGTTTCTTACTTTTGATTCTTCATAGGGACATCATAAGAACAAATTCTACTTGATAGAAATTATTTGTCCACACCTTCTAAGACTCTCAATGGCAAATTACACCTTTTCTTGGGGTACTATATCTAATAAGGTAAGAACTGTTACTACAGAAATATAACTTCAATAAAAGTATACATGTCCAGAAAACTGATGAATAACCATTTATTCCATGTCACCCCTCAACTATGTAGAGATAATTCAGTGAAGGAAAACATCCATAATGGGTAACTATATTAACATGGAAAATTGACAATAGGGAACTTGTACACTTTCATCTAAGTCCCTAAGTTGCAACAGGATCCTTGAAATTTAGGAGAGATCCTTGCATCTGGTGAAGTTTTTGCACATGATTTTGGAATGGCAAAAGATTTATTGTGGTTTTGGTTTTGTGTAAAGCAATGTTATTTGTAAAAATCTCTCTCTTTTTCAAAGCTTGTAGAGATGGTATTTGACTAAAGATGAAGCAATTAACAATGCCTAATCAGAAAAGTCTAAAATATGAACCAAATTCAAGTTTGAACAAAGTATATAGACACATTTGTGAAAGAAACTTCCTTAAGCAAGGACTAAAATATTGCAGAGGATACTTAGATTCTCTTAAATAAAATATCTCTAATGTATACTGTGGAATACAGACTGATACATAGTGCATATTACATGTAATACATATATTATTTCTTTTATTGTCAAGATCAGTTACAGAAGGCAGGTTTTTACTATGTTTCTATACTAATGAGAAAATCTTAAATTGTGTTCAGAGTACACAAAGCTTCTCTACTGATAAGGTATATTTGTCATTTAATATAAAAAATATGAATATATGGTGCCTCACAATTTGTAAACAACACATTGACCACAAAGAAAAAATTCTTATACTGAGGTAAATTCAGTGTTTCTTAGTTTAATGTAATTAAAAAGTAAAAGAATTCTTCCCTGGCTCCACATAAATACTACTAGTATAGTTGAGGAAACATTTCTTTTCTCTGTTTCACTAAGAGAAATATCATTAAGTGATATTCCTACTCATTCTAAGTTTTTGCCAACAATTTTCATTTGATATTTTGATAGTAGTTGTCCAATCCATTTGTTAACATACTACCTAAATTATCTTTGATCCCTATGTTCAACAATAATTGATTCCCTAACCAGTGCCTCCTTGTGTGAAGCACTACAGATAGAAACACATTCTCTTAGTGGTTCCTTAATTAATATCCACAACCACAATTTACAAGTATATCATTACAAAAAATTTGGCCCCCAAAGAAAAAGTTTTTAAAAATATTTCTGTTCGCAATCTCTATTTGAAGCTATGGCTCCATAGTGTGTCAGCCTTTTATGCTCTTGTATTTGTTCCTGCTTTTAATTTATGCTTTCTCTTGTTCCTAAGAAAAAAGCTGAGTTCATATTTTAACATACAATAACTATTCACTGGAAAAAATTATTAAATGTTTCTAAACCTCAATAGTCCCAAACAATATATCATTGAAAGGATTTCAATATCTCTAAATGGACATTAATTAGTGCATGTATGACCCCACATATATTTAAGCAATGACACAATGTATCCTCAGCAAACCTCGAAAGAGCTTTGTCATTACATAAACCTATACTAGTTTTAGAAAGAATACTTTTATTTTCCAGTCTGCTCCAATATCAACTGCACTCAAAATGGCTTTTACAATATTGCTAAGAATTTTTGTTTTATTTCTTTTCTTTTAAATCGATCTGTCAATCATTAATAGTTTAAGATATACTTTTATAAGGATCAAATTTTATTCAGTACATCCTTTGAAATTTAAATTTAATATTATAGGTAATATTAGGTTTTATGGTTTTATATATATATATATATATATATATATATATATATATATGAAATAATAATATTAGGGTAGATGCCTCACCTCCATTATCTCAGTTAATCCACACAGCAGTTCAGCCTATGAAATATTAATATAATTTTATTCATGGTGAAGGTGAGTTTTAGAAAGGTTAAATAACTTGCCTGAGATCATATAAGCTGTTAAATGGCAGTATTGTGGCTTCATAATAAGTATATTGGAAAACAGAGCTACTTATTATGCACTCTATTTTCACAATATGAATCTTGAAAATCATGTTAAATTATAGGACACTACCATTATTGTTCCTATTTTTTTAACAGACCACAGAGAAGTAAACTAGAGAATGTAATTACTCTGCAAGAAAGACTACATCCCACTGTGCATACAACAGCTCCTGAGAAAGACTTGAGCATAAACCAAAAGAATAGGACTCACAGTATTTTAAAGATAAATTTGTGAGAGATGTGGCTACCATAATCTACTAGTCTAATGATAAAGAAATGTATATGTCATTACTGAATCCAATCACATAATGGAATGAATGAATTGGTTAAAGGAAAAAGAATACAATGGTAGCTAGGTGACCAAAGCATTTTTATAATTTACACTAGATTGGATTAAAAACTCTTTGATAGATATAATTTTTAAAACATTATAACATGTTCAATTCCCCAAATAAATACTTTTCTAAAAGTCTGTGTACTAAAAGTTGTTAATTATGACAGTTGGCTACTTACTACCTATCTCCATGCAGTAAGGTAATACAAAAATCACTGATGTCAAGAGTTTTATTTTCCTACATGATAATTTTGGATTTTTGACAAGATGCGTATAATTATTCTGAAGAAATTCATGTACCTGTTCAACCATCTCTAAAAGTATAATCATTTGGAAAGAAGGAATTCGATTCTCAGTTTCTCACTTATTCTCAGCAGCACCTCCTTGAGGCTCAGGTCAATGTGGTGACCTGTAAACATCTTAGGAATTTTTCCAGAGGCCTCTACTTGTGTGAAAAAGGGCCTCTACTTGTGTAATTCCTAAATTATGCTGTAGAGAATTGTTTCACAATGAGCCATTGTAAAACCAATTTGGAGTTTATGCTACAAGTCTTTTAATATAGGTTTATGGTTGAGCAGTAGAGGAGAGAAATATTTTTTTAAGAGAGTAGTAAATGCTGTAGAGATCGTGTTGCCTTTTCAAGAGTCAGTGATGCCTTCCAGTTTGAGCCTGTGCCCTGCCCTTGTGCACTGGCTCCACATCCAGGCACACAACACTCAGAAAAAGCTTGACTCCAAGGGGCTATAATAACAAGGATCAAAGGAGAGGCCACAATATTGGCCCTAACACCCAGAGTAACTGAGTTCCCCAGGATCCAGGGACACAGGAAACCCTGCCCAGCCAGTGTCACTTATTCCTTCCAGTCTGAACCTGCATCTGGAGCAGACCTGGGGTGCTGGCTTTGCATACACACTTAAAATGTTCAGAAGGGGCCCAACTCCCAAAGAGTTCTGAAATACCCAGGATCACAGGATCACAGAGGAAGCCCAACTCCAAGGATATCAGACCCACCAAGGAACATTAGATCCCTGACACACTCAAAATTATAGCTGAGATCACAACATCTTTACCAACAAATACCCAGCATAACTGAGACTCCTACAGGGACCAGGGAAACAAACCCAACCCAGCCAGAGGCACAGGTTCCTTCCAGCTTGCACCAGGTGTGCCAGGAGCAAACTCATATCTCTAGCTCCCCAGCAAACCCTGTAACATCCAGAAAACCTTGACTCCCAGGAGCTCTGACATAACAGTTCTCAGAAGCTTTGTCTCACCAGAATTTCCAGAACCCAGAGGCAGCTTGACTCACAGGAGCTCTGACACACCCAGGATCCCAGGGTATCAGGATCTCAGAATCAGAGGATCACAGGGACAGCTGGACTCAGAGGAGAGATAGGCTCCAGTCAGAGACAGCAAGGTCAGGAAGAACGAGACAACCTGATGATGAGAGGCAAGCACAAGAAAATAAGCAACAGAATGAAGGCTACTTGTTCAGAACCCAGTTCTCCCACCACAGCAAGTCCAGGATAACCCATCAAACCAGAAAAGGAAGATTCAGATTTAAAATCACTTCTCAGGATGATGATAGAAAACTTTAAGGACATAAATAACTTCCTTAAAGAAATACAGGAGAACACAGAAGCCATTAAAGAAGAACCACAAAAATCCCTTAAACCATTATCAGAAAACACAAGCAAACAGGTGAAAGAATTGAAAAAAAAAAATCATCCAGGATCTAAAACTGTAAAGAGAAACAATAAAGAAATCACAAAGGGAGACAAAACTGGAGAGAGAAAACCTAGGAAAGAGATAAGGAGTCATAGACACAAGCATAACCAACAGAATACAAGAGAAAGAACAGAGAATCTCAGTGTCACAAGATACCATAGAAAACATTGCAACAACAGTTAAAGAACTTGGAAAATACAAAAAGCTGTAAACCCAAAACATCCAGAAAATACAGAACACAATGAGAAGACCAAACCTAAGGATAGTAGGTATAGAAGAGAGCAAAGATTCCCAACTTAAAGGGCCGGTAAATATCTCCAACAAAATTATAGAAGAAAATGTCCCTAACCTAAAGAAATAGGTATCCATGAACATACAAGAAGCCCACAGAACTCCAAATAGACTGGAGCAGAAAATAAATTCCTCCTGTCATATAATAATCAAAACACCAAATGCACAAAACAAAGAAAGGATATTTAAAGCAGTAAAGGAAAAAGGTCAAGCAATATTACAGGCAGATTTATCATTGTTACATCAGACTTCTCAACAGAGACTATAAAAGTCAGAAAATCTTGGGCATATTTCATACAGACCCTAAGAAAACAAAAATGCCAGCCCAGGCTACTATACCCAGCAAAAATCTCAATTACCAGAGATAGAGAAACCAAGATATCCCATGACAAAAACAAATTTACACAATATCTTTCTATAAAAGGATAATAGATGGAAAATTTCAACACAAGATAGGAAACTACACTCTTGAAAAAGAAAGGGTGTAATCTACTTTCAACAAACCCTAAAGAAGATAGGCAAGCACATAATTTCACCTCAAACAACAACAACAATAATAACAACAAAACAGGAAGCAACTACCACTTTTCCTTAATATCTCTTAACATTAATCAACTCTATTCCACAATAAAAAGACATAGACTAACAGAGTGGATACATTAAAAGGACCTTGCATTTGGCTGCATACAGGAAAGACACCTCAGTGAAAAAGACAGACACTTCCTCAG
The DNA here is from genome assembly GCA_902729485.2 of Mus minutoides. Lineage (NCBI taxonomy): Eukaryota > Metazoa > Chordata > Mammalia > Rodentia > Muridae > Mus > Mus minutoides. The sequence continues at coordinate 940,200 of LR749502.1, forward strand.
AGAAAAAGGATGGAAAATCCAAACAAATGGTCCCAAGAAAGAAGTTGAACTAGCCATTCTAATATCAAATAAAATAGACTTTCAACAACAAAAAGAAAAAAAGATAAGGAAGGACACTTCATGCTTCTCAAAGGAAAAATATACCAAGATGAACCTTCAATTATGAACATATATGTTCCAAATGCAAGGGCAACCACATTGATAAAAGAAACTTTACTAAAGCTCAAAACACACATTGCAACTCACACAATAATAGTGGGAGACTTCAACACTCCACTCTCAGCAATGGACAGATCAGGTAAACAGAAAATAAACAGAGATACAGTGAAACTAACAGAAGTTATGAACCAAATGGATTTAGCAAATATCTATATAACATTTTATCCTAAAACAAAAGAATATACATTCTTCTCAGCACCTCACGGTACATTCTCCAAAACTGACCATATAATTGGTTACAAAGCAGGCCTCAACAGATACAAGAGGATTAAAATAATCCCATGCATCTTTTCAGATCACCAAAGACTAAGGTTGGTTTACACTAATAAGAAAATAATGGAAAGCCCACATACTAATGGAAGATGAACAATGCTGTACTCAATGATAACTTGGTCAAGGAAGAAATAAAGAAAGATGTTAAAGTCTTTTTAGAATTTAATGAAGATGAAGGCATAACATACCCAAACTTATTGGATACAATGAAAGCAGTGTTAAGAGGAAAACACTTAGTTCTGAGTCCCTCCAAAAGAAAATGGAGAGAACCTACACTAGTAGCTTGACAGTAGACTGAAAGCTCTGGAACAAAAAGAAGCAAATACACCAAAGCAGAGGAAATAATCTGACTTAGGGCTGAAATCGATCAAGTAGAGAAAAAAAAAAAAAAAAAAAAAAAAAAAAAAAAAAAAAAAAAAAAAAAAAAAAAAAAAAAAAAAAAAAAAAAAAAAAAAAAAAAAAAAAAAAAAAAAAAAAAAAAAAAAAAAAAAAAAAAAAAAAAAAAAAAAAAAAAAAAAAAAAAAAAAAAAAAAAAACTATACAAAGAATCAACAAAACCAGGAACTTGTTCTTGGAGAAAGTCAACAAGATAGATAAACCATTAGACAGACTAACCAGAGGGCACAGAAAAGGTATTCAAATTAACAAAATGAGAAATAAAAAAGGAGATAGAAACTGGGAAAATTTTAGAAAATCAGCATTTTACTACTACAAAAGCCTATACTCAATGCAACTGGAAAACTGAATGAAATGGACAATTTTCTAGACAAATACCTGGTACCAACATTAAATCAGGATCAGGTAAGCCATCTATGCTGTCCCAAATCCCCTAATGAAATAGAAACAGTCATTAGAACTCTCCTAACCACTTCTGTATTTGCCAGGCATTGGCATAGACTTACAAGAGAGAGCTATGTCAGGGTCCTGTCAGCAAAGTCTTTCTGGCATACGCAATAGTGTCTGAGTTTGGTGGATGTATGTGGGATGGATCCCTGGGTGGGACAGTCTCTGATTGGTCTTTCCTTCGGTCTTAGCTCCAAACTTTTTCTCTGTAACTCTTTCCATTGGTATTTTGTTTCCCATTCTAAGAAGGAAAGAAGTATCCACACTTGTTTCTGGGCTAATATCCGCTTATAAGTGAGAGCATACCATGCATGTTCTTTTGTGATTGGGTTTCCTCACTCAGGATGATAAACTCCAGATCCATCCATTTGCTTAAGAATTTCATGAATTCGTTGTCTTTAATTGCTGAGTAGTACTCCATTCTGTAAATGTACCACATTTTCTGTATCCATTTCTCTGTTGAGGGACATCTGGGTTCTTTCCAGCCTCTGGCTATTATAAATAAGGCTGCTATGAACATAGTGGAGCATGTGTCCTTATTACCAGTTGGAAGATCTTCTGGGAATATGGCCAGGAGAGGAATTGCTGGATCTTCTGGTAGTACTATGCCCAATTTTCTGATGAACTGCCAGTCTGATTTTCAGAGTGGTTGTACAAGCTGCAATACCTGCAGCAATGGAAGAGTGTTCCTCTTTCTCCACATCCTCACCATAGTATTACCTAAGGAACCAGCTATACTTCTCCTGTTGTATACCTAAAGATGCTCCAACATATTACAAGAAAATATGCTCCACTATGTTCAGCCTTATTTATTGTAGTCAGAAGGTAGAAAGATCCCAAATGTCCTTCAACAGAAAAATAGATACAGATATTATGGTACATTTACACAATGGAGATATTAAAAACGATGACTTCATGAAATTCTTGGGAAAATGGATGGAACTAGAAAATATCATCCTGAGTGAGGTAACCCAATCACAAAAGAACACATATGGTATGCACTCACTGATAGATGAAAAGCTTGGAATACCCAAAATACAATTCACAGACTACAAGAAGAAAGAAGATCAAAGTGTATATGCTTTGGTCCATCTCAGACTGGGAAACAATATATGCAGGGGAGAAAATTCAGAGACAACATGTGGAGTAGAGATTCAAGGAAAGGTCATCCAGAGACTGGCCTACCTGAGGATCCATCCCATATGGCAGGACATCAAACCCAGACACTTGTTGATGCTGAAAGGTGCTTGCTGAAAGGAGCCTGATATAGCTGTCTCCTTAGGGACTCTGCCAGATCCTGACCAATACATAGATGGATGCTATCAGCCAGCCATTGGACTAAGAACAGGGTCCCCAATGGAGGAGTTAGAGAAAGGACTGAAGGAGTTGAAGGGGTTTGCAACCCCATAGGAAAAACAACAATATCAACCAACCAGACCCTGCAGAGCTCCAAGGGACTAAAACCCCAACCAAAGAGTATACATGGAGGGACCCATGGATCCAGCTGCATATGTAGCAGAGGATGACCTTGTTGGTCATCAGTTACAGGAGAGGCCCTTGTTCCTGTGAAGGCTTAGTGCCCCAGTGTAGGGGAATGTGTGGGTAGATAGTTGGGAGAGAGTGGGTGGGTTGATAGGGGGACACCTTACAGAAGCAGGGGAAGGGAGGATGGGATACAAGATTTCCAGAGGTGAAAATGAGAAATGGGAAAACAATTGAAATGTAAATAAAGAAAATATCTAATAAAAAGTCAGTGACATGTATATTCTTGGAATTTGACAGCAACATAAGGGGCTCCTCTCCATTCTCATGTCCCCTGAGTAATTTTACTCTATTTCTCTCTTGCCTCACTCTTCATCATGAAGGCTCCATCAAATTCATTTTCTCTGTAATAGCTATAAGAGGACTAATGTTGAGATAAGGCTGGACTCTGCCTTGAGTTTTTCCTTATTGTGAAATCTAGTTTTCAGATTGTTCCTTGCTCTTAGCGATCCCATTCTATAAGTAGCATTTTAGTGTATTTGGAGAACGAAATATGGTAATATGACTGTACACCTCATTGAGCATGTGAGTGGCATACCTCTTTGCACCACCCACACAGCATAGACAATGCCTTATTCCTGAGAATAGCAAAGGTACCACCCTGTCAATTTATTGAGATAAGATGAAACTTACTTAAAGATGCTAAAATCATATCAGAAAATGACACCTAAGAATTTATTAGAGACACAAAGACCTGGTTTCAGTTCATCTCTGTCCATATTGTTGACATGGCCTACCAAACCTCTGCTTCCATTGCTCCTGTTCTAGCATTTATACCTGCCATTCATCTGACTGTTCATTTATTCATCTGGACACAGGTTTTCCTTTCACCCCTACAGCTAGACTTAATTCTGCAGCTCATTTCTGATGCTGCACTCTAAGTCTATGGTCACCAGCTACATATTCTTCAGCCTTTTCCCTGAAGCTGGGTTTGAGTAGGCATCTTTTCAATAAGTATTCTATTTATATGTCTATCAATGTCTCTACTTCTCTGGATGTTTGAAACCTCTTGAACTATGCTGCAGTACATTAAAATGTTAAATTCACTTGGTAATCTATAGATAGGTAGATAGATAAACAGCCATTCATAGATTTTGTTGTATAATGTGTTTTATTTGAATATTGAAAACAGTAACTAAGATTTATTCCAATTTATTTATTCAAATAAATGCACCTATTTTGACCTCAATTACTGTTATGGAGAAATGTAGGAGGATTTAGTAAATTGCTGCCCTTTAAAATCTTATGAATTTAATTCTATTCAAAAATTGTAAAACTCTGGTAAATCTAGAACATTTATATCTGTTTCTGACACAGTTTTGCTCAAGGTTTCCTGTTTACCTCTATTGCTGCTACCATGAACATAGGAGATGGGGGCCTAAAATGAGGTGGCCTAAAAGTCTTATAAAATAGCCAACATAATTCAAAACATTAGATAATTTATACTCTGAGGGTCAATGAGAATGACCTGCACAAAATGTCCAATCACAAGGATAGGCTGCTTATGGCAAAAAAAAAAATGTATATCCATAGCAGCATATGTATAACACCTATGGAAACAAACTCACTCTTATCCACTATACCTGGAAGGAGCGAGAAAATACATTCCATAATGAATTCTGTGTTTTGAAGAAAATACATTCCATAATCAATTCTGTGTTTTGAAGTAACTGATGTCACAGGATTTGTGTTTCCTTGGAGTTTACTCACACACTCAGAATTATCACAAATCAATTCTTGGACATTGTTCCAACATCTCAATACTAGCCTAAAGTTAATATTAGACTGTGCTTATAAAAGTGTGACCATACCCAATAGAGGTCCTTAGAAACTGTTAGGAGTTTTACTATATCGTGTTATCATTACATTCTAAGAAATGTCCCCATCCTGGGGCTGGCACCAAACATTCTAAAACTGTAGTCACTCATCCTGGATTTGATTATTTTCCTTTACACTCATATAAACTGTATTCATTATGACCAATTAATGGTGAATCTTAAAAAAAAAAAAAACAAAAACAAAAACAAAAAAAAACAATTCCTTAGTGTTAGACAGAAGAGAGCACACTTGTGTATCTTTTATTTAAATTAGTGATTTGTTTCATATGGCTGTACTGATACTGTAATGCACCTGGAAGATGTGGTAATGTACTTCCTTTCCTAACAAAGACCAACTAAATTTCAATGGAATAAAATTATACCTTGCCTAAAATTTCTTCTTATATTTCAAAATATCACATTTATTTTCTTCTTTGAGGAATAGAGAATATGATTTCACAAGTTCAATATTTGCCTTTTCTTGAAAGCTGATACTGAATTGTTAAGAGAGCTGTGTTTATCTAAACGATGTAAGTCCCCAATTGTTTTTTCTCATTAATCTTGTTTACATGGTGTGTTATTAATGGAGCTATAGCAATATTAATAGAAAATTTTATATATGCCATGTAAATGATTGCATTTACTATTTCTAAAATGTCTCAAAAGTGTTTTGACCATTAATATCAAAGATAACAATCTCACTAAGTTTACTCACTAGGTTACTGTGCCCCCAAAGAGTACATGATTGGTATATATCATATTGCACTTTCTTTCAATAATTGAAATAGATCTGTAGTCTTTCCATAGTGTATAATTAAGTCAATGCATCATAATGATGAATTGGTTCACTTGACTGGTAATTGCTACACATTTATGAGAGATAAGATGTCTGAAAACAATATCCTCTTCCTGTAGGTATGCTGCTATGCTAAAACTTTAAAAATGTCACCAAGAGCTAGGAAGCAGTGCAATGAGATACAAATCAAATCAATTAAGTACTCTTGCAGCAAAGGCTAATGTGGTAATCTTTAGGCTCCCTCCTTCTTTGATAGATGAGAAAAGAATGCTTGCAGCACACCCAAGTAGTTCTTAAAATTACTTCTTGAATTGTTCATGATCAGCTCCTTTCCTGTGCTTTTAAGTAGCTCAGTGTCATGCTCGCTATTCTTAGAATTTAACTACATTCACTTGAACTATGGCATTTTTAAAGATCCATCTTCCTTCTTGTACTAAACACATTAAGGTAAAAGTCATAATAATTTTTGATAATTTATGGGCTCTTGCTTCCTTCCTAAAATTCACAATTAATGCTTTTCTCTCCAGATAATTGGCTTTACACACAGAAATTTAACGAATGAAGGTTATTAAAATCACCATTCAAGGTAGGTGCAGAATATAAGGCATTATTACTAGTTATCTACTAACAAGCTTGTAGGCCATTGACTATGAATCCCCTCCGTCATAATCTTCGGTTTATAAAATCAGAAACTGAAAGCACAGGATATTGATTGCTTATCAGAAGAAAGCAATCTAATTATTTCTGGACTTAGATTGTGACATAATATTCTGAACTGCCCGGAAGGTCTTAAGACTAATATTTAGTCAAATGTTTCCTGGTTAATAATAAATAAATACTATTGTTGCTTTCCTGAAATAACAAGAACAATTTTCAGGTTGCAAAAGAATCCACCATTTGTTATTATTTCCAGATGCTGATTGTGAATATTGGTCTTACTTTTTAATATCAGTGCCCTTTAGTTAAGTAGAAATAAGGCATGATTGGTCATTAATACATTTATCTCATTAATTAATTTAGTGATGTTTAAAAAATTATTATGGAAGAGTGGTACTGTAACCTGAAAATTTTTCCATTCTTCTTTTGTTTAAAACTTTTCAAAATCATTCTAATATAGTAATATAATATAGTATTATGTATTATTTATATGACACTTGTATGACTATATATATGTACAATACAGTTTTAAAACACAAAAATTAATCTACATCTGCTTTAAATTACCTATACAGGAAGATATCATTCAGGGAAGTTGTGTCAGAAACTTCAAGATATAATGTAAAGCCTACCTAAAAACATGTTGCCACAATAGTTTCATTAGACATTGTCAATGCTCATCCATCAAGTATGCTTCACATTATTCCTTAAGAAACTTTACCTGTATGTTTTCTGCAGTTTACTCTGTGTCTTGTGTGAACTCATTTGATGGAAATCTCAATAACATAGGACAATACAATAAACAAGAATGTGATCCTTGTAGAATCATCATTAAATCAAGAGTATTTCACTGAATGCAACAAGGTATATTTAACAATTACTTGTAATTTAAAGAAATTCTTAATTCAAGATTGATATAATTAGGTTTTATTTTTTTATTTTTTTTGTATTCTTCCATTATCAGAAATTTTGAGGCATCCTATTGATATTGCAAAATGTTACCAGGGGAATAAAGATCCTCTCTTGATTTTTCTAGTTTTATTAACTAAAGAGTTTAAGAATGGGACTTAAAAATTAAACCTGAGAACAACCTCATTAGACTTTATAAGAAACAGCCAGGGAAACAAGCTACAAATATCAGCATCTTCCTGAAGAAGGAAGACGGAGAAGATAAAGTCAAATAAGGCATGCCATCTGAGACAAGTAGGGAGCCATATGGTGGGGAAAGGCACTTTGGAGAGGAAGAAAGCTGAAAGTACCAGAAAAAAACAATAGTAGGCTCTAACCAACATCTGAAAGAGAGAAAAGAAGAAAAGGAAAAGTATACCTTTTTCAGAAGATACAGAAATGTAGGCAGACCCAACAGAACATCCTCATAGCTTATCAGGACTACACTATCTCATTGAAGGGATAATTTCTCCTCTTATATCTTTAAGATATGGCTTAAGGTGAGCCCATCTTCCCTAGTGATGGTATATGCTTTCTTGAGATCTTATTTCCTTAGATAGGTCATTAACTCAGACCAACTGAAATGTTAGGTCTTGACCAAGGACAGAGATTTTTTTTTTTTTTTTTTTTTGCAAGTTTTTCTTTAATGGGGCCTTTGCTTCTTTGGAATTCTTCCCTCAATTGATTTATAAATTTTGGAAACAGAATAAATTATCTATTCCCTTCATCACCAAACATATAGTAATTATATTTTTAAAAAGTTGGTTGTTCTGCTTACTATTTTAGTTCAAAGGTCTAACTTTACCAATTAATGTGTCCATAGAAGCAACTTTAATAGCTGTGCAGTGAAGCTTCCAGATTGATTTATTTTTCAATGAAGTTTAGCGTTAATGAGGTAAATGTTAGGGAAAATGTGTCTGTCAATTTGAGTGTTTGGTCTGATTTTTAGCTTGTTCTGCTATTTTAGAAATTTTGTGTAGGCTGCTATGTAGAAAATTCATTGATTTCTCTTGGAAAGCTATTTCTAACTGCTGTTGTGAGACTGAATATTTAGTATTGTAATATAAAGCATAAAATATGTTATGAAATTAATCAAATGTTCATATTTTAAGTAGAAATCACTGTCAGCTAATATAAGAAATCATTTTGAGATAACATTTGAGTTTCTTAAATAGGCTTTAAACTATACCTTTCTGATATGTTTTCTGCTATATTTGGAGAGAAGAAATTCATTAGAAGTCAGAGACTTGCAGGGCAGATGTGGCAGATTCAAGAGCCCACACAAAATTATTCTTCAGAATGAAATTTCCAAGGAAAAAAACACATATTGACCAGAATGTTGGGTTGTGATGGATCTTGAAGTGGAAAAGCCTTAGGAAAAATGAAACATCATACCAGAGGCAGCATGGGGGACTTTAATGGAACAAGGCCTGTTCCCTTCCGAAACCCATTAATTAATAAGAAAACTTCATTAGAAGAGATAAGGTAGTAGCTTGGTGGAAGAAAAATGGAAGAGGAAAGATACCTGCCATATGCTGCCTGTACTGGCTAGTTTTGTGTCAACTTGACATAGCTGGGGTTATCACAGAGAAAGGAGCTTCAGTTGGGAAAGTGCCTCCATGAGATCCAGCTGTGGGGTATTTTCTCAATTAGTGAAAGGCCCCTTGTGGGTGGTGCCATCTCTGGGCTGGCAGTCTTGGGTTCTATAAGAGAGCAGGCTGAGCAAGCCAGGTGAAGCAAGCCAGTAAGGAAGATCCCTCCATGGCTTCTGCATCAGTTCCTGCTTCCTGACCTGCTTGAGTTCCAGTCCTGACTTCTTTCAGTGATGAACAGCAGTGTGGAAGTGTAAGCTGAATAAACCCTTTCCTCCCCAACTTGCTTCTTGGTCATGATGTTTGTGCAGGAATAGAAACCCTGACTAAGGCACTGCCTCACTGTGCTCCCAAATGGAAAGTCCTCAGATCCTTTACATTGCTATGTCTCAGTACCTGTGGATTTTCCTAACACGTCTTACCCCTCTAAAGGCACCCCACACACACACACACACACAGGGATCAGCTTTTCCTTACCTTCCTCAGCCTGATCCCTATAAAACCTCAACCATTTTCACTATGCAACCAGTCACAAGGTCTCTTGGCATGGGCCAACCCTCTTAGTCAGCAACTCCTCTTTCGTTCTCCCTCCCCTTCTCTCCTACCATGTTCCTGTTTATTCTTCTGGTCATGTTCAGCCTAGACTCTTTCCTCTATTTTCTCCCTTGTATCTAAAATAAAAGTCTCTGTATTTTAGGAGTTGCCTTCTCTTGGTCTGCTTTTTTCCCTCTCTTTCTACAATTGCTCTCACACTCTCTTTTCTCTCAAGGCCCAGTTCAGTCTGGACTCTTCTAGGTACCTGGTTGAACTTTATGATAAAAAATTATATATTATATGCAGCCCATATAAAAGACACACATCCCTGTTATTTTATTTACAATCTATATGCTTTGATTGAGCAGGTTTTGAGCTATTCCAACTTATGTCCCAGTCATATTTCCCTTGCTACTTGTTCTTTCTTCTGGCTATGTGCTCATGGTCCATCTCCTCTAATTCCTCCTCTCTCTGTGTCCTTTTTCCTTCTCCCTCTGTTCTCTTCCAAGACCCTTCATTAGATCCTCCCATCCTGCCTTTCTTTTCCTACAGGCTAATCACAGGCTCTAACCTTTTATTAACCTACTAACTTTAAATTGGGTAGCAGGGTTTACATAGCATCATTTGGTGTACATGGGGATTTCCTCTTCAGGAACAACCAGATATTGGGGGACAGTAACTAGCATTTGTATAATAGAAACATCAGACCAAACCCCAATACTCTCCTCATATTTACAAAAACATTTTCTTAGCCATGCAGACAGTGAGTCAACCTATCTGCCTCAGGGTAAGTAGCTTCACTGGTTTATCCACAAATATTTTATATTTGCCTGGTTTCCTGGCTGTGTTTGTGTTACTGGTCCCATGTTGGAAAATAAATCTGGAATAGCCAAATCCATGTTTCCTGAGCCGCGATCCCTCAAAATTTACTCCAGAATAAATCATCTCTCCAATGAGGGGAAAATTATGATTTTTGAAGTATGAAAAATATTGACTTCAATGACAAATTTCTCAGGCAGGTTCCAGATATACGACTTAATGTTCACTAAAATTGTTAACAGATCAATGACTGAAAGTCCTAACCAAAAATAATATTGGATTTGAAAGCCACCTTTTTTTTTTTCCATCAGTCTGATTATCCTTCGAAGTTTTTCATTGAGCCTGCCATCCCAGGTAACCCATTGGAAAATTTGGCTCAGCAAATGGGTTAAGAAATTTTCCAGCTGAATCAAAAGGATGGACCAACCAGTGACGGCGGCTGCCAGGGATCCTTCCCATAATCAGCCACCAAAATAAACACTATAGCATATGCCAGCAAGATAATGCTGAAAGGGACCTGATATATCTGTCTCATGGGAGGCTATACCAGTGCCTGGCAAACACGGAAGTGGTTGCTCACAGTCAGCTATTAGTTGGAACACAGGACTCCCAAGGAAGGAGCTAGAGAAAGTACCCAAGGAGCTGAAGGGGTCTTCAACCCTATAGGTGGAAGAATAACATGAACTAACTAGTTCCCCCTGCGCTCATGTCTCTAGCTGCATATATAGAAGAAGATGGCCTAGTTGGCCATCATTGGGAGGAGAGGCCCCTTGGTCATACAGACTTTATATTCCCCAGTACAGGGGAACGCCAGGGCCATTACGTGGGAGAGGGTGGGTAAGGGAGCAGGGCGGGGATGCGGGAGGGTAAGGGGAAATTTCTGGATAACGTTTGAAATGTAAATGAAGAAAATATCTAATAAAGAGAAAAAAATTTAAAAAAAAGAAATTTTCCTACTGCAGAGACTATAGAAAACCATTTGTAAAATTATAGGCACAAGGCTTCAAAGGTCAATAAGAACCAGTGAAACATGTCAACATATAAGGAATAAAATAAAGTCCCAGTAATTGACCCTTAAGGAAATTCAACCTTAAAGACTGTGACTGTGAAGCAAAAAACAATCACCATGAAGAAATTATCAAGTCAGCTTAATGGGAGTAAGGAATGCTTTGTTTTTATTCTTGTTGTTGCTATTTTGCTTTGCAAGTACATAGTCATGACCTAGAATCATTTAAAAGTAAGAAAAATCACTTGAAATTATGAAGCAATGAAATGAAAACAAAAATAGGACCTGAGGACAAACGACAAAATCAATCTGTAGATAACCATATCTTCATCTTATTACAGTGTTTGGGAATTGCATTGGTTGATGGTGAAAACCCTGAATGTAATGACTAAAACATAAACATTCATGTATATTTTTCTCAAGACATGAACAATGGTCATGAAGCTGAGTACTGGCAAGTTAGCAACAGTACCCAAATATCATCTGAAGTTCCAGCCAGCACAAAGACATTGTACACTGAAACATAAGTAGATGAATTAAGTAGATGGACAGGTGGAATAAAAGCATCTGCCAGTTTAACAAGTTGTTAAGTCCTATACAGAAATCTATGTAACTACCTTTCTGCAACTCTACCCATCTGCAGCAACTCCATCTAACAGGAAAGTAGATGCTCTGATTGTATTTTGAGGAAAACAAGTAGAAACCTTTGACACACATAAAAGCATTTTAGGAGAATCAAGAAGCTTTAATAGTAGAGTAAGTATACATTCTGTTTATACACAAGAAATTGAAAATCCATTAGCAATTTCAGAAAGAGTAAATTCTTTACAAGAGTCGTGGTACTTAAACAAAACAGACAAAGGAAAATAACTTGAAAACATGTCATAATTTTATTTTTTATTTTATTCAAATCTGTAATAAGAGAACAGCTTAGACTTTGAACCCAGGGTGTTCTTTTGGCTTCATGGTTTTAGTAGAGCAATGAGTCTTGTCTACTTCTTTATAGGTCTATACCTGAGAACATAACTAAGTGTTTATATAATCCTACCATTTATTAACAGTATATGTTAGTTTCTGTTTTTAAATCCATTTTATACTGAAAGCATAAAAAAAAATAAAGTATGATTGCAAGGCAGGCCATGAATATAATATAGTTTGAAGATTTGGAGACAGAGTAGAAAGCAGTATACAAATAATAATAGTAACAATTTGTGAACAATGGTGCACCAAGAGGTATTGTTTAGAATTGATGAAGGACCAAGAATAAAACTGTAACCATATTATTTTATATAAACCCAGGAGAGACAAGAATTTGGCAACATTAGAAAAATCTTAAATGCCAGGTGGATTTCCAGAGTGGTTGTACCAGATTGCAATCTCTCCAAAAATGGAGGAGTGTTCCTCTTTCTCCATATCCTCTCCAGCATCTGCTGTCACCTGAGATTTTGATCTTTAAGTGTAAATAAAGAAAATATCCAATAAAAACTATTAAAAAAGAAGAAAAATCTGAAAGGTATCAGTAATTGGAGGAACATCTCTTACTCTCCATGGAAGATGCAAAAATCTGTGTATAAAGAATTTAGAACATGTGTCAATCATTTTCCTACAAAATAATTGTAGGAATTGGTTTGGACAGGTATATTGGTTTGACAGAGTTGAGGACCAAGTTGCCTGTTGGTATGGTGTTATGAGATATTGAAAAACATTTGAGTTCAACCATATAAATTCACAAACAAAAAACTTAAGATATTTATTTCCAATGAAAGAGAAAAAATAAGGAAGACATTTTTTCTAATTTTATACTTTTCTCAATTATTCCCCCAATAACCTTCAAACATTAATGATAATGAAAAAAAAAACTAGCCTCCATAACAAACTAAATAATAACAAGATATAGAGAAATTAATGTTATTCTTAAATTGCAGTTTAATTTCTATCAATTATTTGATGCTTTTGCTATCTGTAAATTTTTTTAGAGAGATGCAGAAGAGCTTCCCAAACACATTGAGCATTAAAGGGCTAGCTGTTATAACTGTGAGATAATGGCATACTTAGGGGAAAAGTTTTTAAGTAAAATGAAAATAAATATGTCCCAAGTCATTTTGTTACCAATTAACCTGGATGGTTCTTGTGTCCTGAGGGCTTTGTCTGTGCGGTGAGGGTGTGTGCTGCTCGTGAGAGATTATACTGATTCCTTCTAAGGATTACTTTCTGGTCTAATAGACTCCAACCACTGAAAATTGGGATTTTTTTTTTCATTCCAGGTACATTTCCTTTTTCTCAATTTAATCCCATTATTTTTAATTATACCATTGAAATCAGCTGTGTAATTTCCATCTCTTACTGGGATTTTCAAATACCTAAAGACAGTTTGTACAGAAACTCCTTAGTCATTACTTAGTCAAATGTACTAATTATCCCTTCTTTCATCTTTTCTCTTAATAATTTCCTGCAGTAACTCAATGTCCATGGTTTTGGGGGTTCTTTTGCTTTGTACTTCCAATCAAATGGGCCTATACCTACTATTTCCTGAGGGCATCAAATAAAATTTCCTTTTACTGTTAAACTCTCAATTATTTATCTTCATGTAGCCTGTGTATTAAAACTTAAGTGAATGAATCACTTTTGCCACTGGGAAATCAATTGTTTCAAATGTGAAGAGTAATATTTGACTAGATGACTATATTAGGGAGTTCTTTCAGAGAATATAATGAATACATGCATTTAAAGAGAAATTATTAGATTGAATTATACAATATAGTCTGAGTATCTCCAACCACAGCTTTTTCTTTGATTAAAGGCTGAAGATAAAGCAGCTTTTGAGTCCCTAAGGATAGATATCTCTGCAGACTTCATTCTGTGCCATAAGAGGAAAGACAATGGATTTCAGTGTCAATGAGAGATGATGGTGCAGTGGCAGAAACATTCAAGGCATTCACCAACAAGGACTCAAGGCAAGGAATCAAAGGCAATCTACTTTTTCTCTTGGAACACTTTAGTTGCATGCTAACTCCACAAGGTACTCTCCACTCTGGACAAGAATCTGGAGGGCTTCCCTCTCAGGTAATCTTTTCTGAAAGTACATAATGCACCTACCCTCAGACACATGTTTTAGTTTTCAAATCCAATCAAGTTAACTACCAATATTAAGTTCCTTGTTTTATTTATTTTCTCTTCAACTTTCTTTCACCCTCTCTTTCTTTTTTTTTATATTTTGAGACATAGTTTTAGTAAATGTCTTATGCTGGCCTTAGCAGTAGGGCAATCATTTTCCTTAGGATCCATAATTCAGAAATTACATGTCTATGTGTGAGCCATCAACCTGGATTGGAAATATTCCTTTTAATGTTATTAGAGTATTAAATAAAGACATTGCTTTTTCAGTTTTTGATTCTTCATTTAAATAGTAATAATGTATTGAAAGGTTTGCTGCACAGTCCTCTAATAGTTAATGTTTGTTGGTTGAATAAGAAATAAAGTAAGGGGCATGTCCCTAGGTATGTATGTAAAGTGTACACACTAGAAAAATTAGTTTAAGGAGAAAGACCCTCCTCAATCTCAATGGAAAGTGCATTCTCACAGTGAACCAGCTTTAAGGAGGGAAAGCAGAGCCTTTTATTATTCTAGAAGCATGTGTTTTTAACTATGTATATAGTATGTTTTGATTGTGTTGCATTTTGCTTCTGTCAGTGGGCATTGTTTCATATATGTCAATGTTCATATAACCTGAAATCTTGTCATTTAAAAAGGGTAGACATGCATCTGTCACATTAAAGTATTACAGCTTGTTCAACCATTTACACGTACAAATCTCAAACTTTATTTTCAATAAGTGATAAAATGATAACTATAACAACAGGTCGTTAATTCATTAAGTAGTCAAATAATTTTAGTATAAAGATTAAAACTAATACATTAGACAATGCCTGGAAAATAACCAAATAAAAATTTGTCATCATAAACACTTGTCCTTCTTTTAGAAACTTACCTCAGTCTCTCACTATTTGGCAGTGGGATTTGTCAGTATTCTTTACCACTGTTCATCTTTTATTCAACAACATGACAGTTCTGGAAGTCTGTTCAATGCTTTTTTTGTTTATCTGTTATATGAAAACTTCATTTAAAAATGAATTTTTCTCCTTCTGCAGGCTTAAGGAAACATTCAAAATCCACAGTAACTCACTCTCTGGAGTCTGCAGTGGCAAAAATATCTAAAGGGAAAAAACATTCTTTAAGTGCTTCTAGTGATAGTTTCTAAGAAAAATGGTACTATCTTTACTTTTTTGGACAATACTCACAAATTTAGTGAGTGAAATATAGACCCTATTGTAATTCTGAAATTGTCTTTGGCATGTCATTTTTTAAATTATACACTCTCGATTGATGATGTCCAATAAATTACTGAAAGCAAAAAAAAAAAAAAAAAAAAAAAAAAAAAAAAAAAAAAAAACAAAACAAAAAAAAAATAAATATGTGTAAGAAAAACAAATCTGAGAGAAAGTTATGTGAAAAAAAAAAAAAGTATATGTTATATATATATATATATATATATATATATATATATATATATATGTATATATATACCAGGAAGGTATCAATTCAATACTAGTAAATCTCTGTTTAAAGGCAAGTCTATTGGATATTAATAAGGACTGCAACTGAAAGTAATTATCAAGTATTATAAAGAAATGCAAAGGACTCACGCAAAAATAAAATTGTATTTTAGTGTTTGGGGAAAAGTACAAAGAAGAGGGGATAATCAGTTTATTTATACATATTAAAAATTGTGGTAGCAGATCATCTCCCATAGGGCTCCATAGCCAAATAGCACCTGGAAGAATTGAGACTCCCAGGAGTGCAGACAAGCCCGTGAGTGCAGGTAGGACCACACTGCTGCTCAGAGGAAACTGCCCAAAACTCTCAATACACAGAAACCAAGGGGCTGCCTGGGACTGGAGTCTTTTGGTCTTCATCTGTACCCAGAGCTGATCCTGTGTCACAGAACTACATACACAAATACAGGAAAGAGCTGGTTTCCCAGGAGTGCCTACACACCTGTAAGCACAGTTAAGACCACTACTTCTCTTCAAATTTCTGGCCCAAGAGGGACAGAGGAACCAAGGATCAGCTGGGGACAGAATTCTTCTGGTCTCTGTCTGTATCCCAGAGCTGACCCTGTGCCACAACTCTCCATATCTAAATTCCTCCCAGAGAAAACTGGTGTCCCAGGAGTACCAACATACAGGCTTGCAGTGGGGGACAAGATAAGTCAGAGACAGTAAGTCCAGCGTTAGTCCAGAGATAACCAGATGGAGAAAGGCAAACCCAAGAACATAAGCAACAGAAACCATGACTATGTGTCATCATCACAACCCAGTTCCCCCATTGTGTTGAACCCTGATTACCTCAACACACCAGGAAAGCAAGATTCTGACTAAAAATCACATCTCATGAGTATGATAGAGGAATTTAAGAAGGACAAAAATAATGCCTGGCCATCATTGGGAAGAGGGGCCCCTTGGTCATGCAGACTTTATATGCCCCAGTACAGGGGAACGCCAAGGCCAGGATGTGGGAGTGGGTGGGTAGGGGAGCAGGGCTGGGAGGGGGGAGGGTATAGGGAACTTTCTGGATAACACTTGAATTGTAAATGAAGAAAATATCTAATAAAAGTTTTAAAAAAAAAAAAGAAATACAAGAGAACACAGATAAACAGGTCGAAGACCTTAAAGAGTTCTTAGAAATCCCTTAAAGAATTACAGGAAACAGCCTTTTCAACAAATGGTGCTGGCACAACTGGCAGCTATCATGTAGAAGACTGGGAATTGATCCATTCTTATCTCCTTGTACTAAGGTCAAGTCTAAGTTGTTGAAGGACCTCCACATAAAACCAGAGAAACTGAAACTTATAGAGGAGAAAGTGGGGGAAAGCCTCGATGATATGGGCACTGGGGAAAAATTCCTGAACAAAACAGCAAAGGCTTGTGCTGTAAGATCAAGAATTGACAAATGGGACCTCATAAAGTTACAAAGCTTCTGTAAGACAAAAGATACTGTCAACAGGACAAAAGGGCCACCAACAGATTGGGAAAGGATCTTTACCAATCCTAAATCAGATAGGGGACTGATATCCAATATATATATAAAGAACTCAAGAAGGTGGACACCAGAAAATCAAATATCCCCATTAAAAAGTGGGGCACAGAGTTAAACAAAGAATTCTCAACNACAATGGAGTACTACTCAGCTATTAAAAACAATAAATATATGAAATTCCTAGGCAAATGGATGGATCTGGAGGCCATCATCCTGAGTGAAGTAACCCATTCACAAAAGAACTCACATAACATATACTCACTGATATGTGGATATTAGCCCAGAAACCTAGACTACCCAAGATACAATTTACTAAACACATGAAACTCAAGAAGAAGGAAGATCAAAATGTCGACACGTCACCCCTTCCTAGAATTATGAACAAAGCACACATTGAAAGATTTAAAGAGATCATGTGTGAAGCTGAATCCAAAGGATGGACCCAATGACTGCGGCTGCCAGGGATCCATCCCACAATCAGCCACCAAACATAGACACTATAGCATATGCCAGCAAGATAGTGCTGAAAGGGCCCGGATATAGCTGCCTCGGGGAAACTATACCAATGCCTGGCAAACATGGAGGTGGAAGCTCACAGTCAGCTATTAGATGGAACCAAGGAAGAAGGAGCTAGAGAAAGTACCCAAGGAGCTGAAGGGGTCTTCAACCCTATAGGTGGAAGAATAACCATGAACTAACTAGTACCCCCTGAGCTCATGTCTCTAGCTGCATATATAGAAGAGGATGGCCTAGTTGGCCATCAGAGGGAAGGGAGGCCCCTTGGTCATGCAGACTTTATATGCCCCAATACAGGGGAACGCCAGGGCCAAGAAGTGGGAGTGGATGGGTAGGGGAGCAGGGCCGGGAGGGGGGAGGGTATAGGGAACTTTCTGGATAACACTTGAAATGGAAATGAAGATAATATCTAATAAAAGTTGAAAAAAAAAGAATTACAGGAAAATATAACCAAACAGGTGAAGAAACTGAACAAAACCATCCAGGATCTGAAAATAGAAATAGAAACAATACAAAAAAATTACAAAGGGGCCAGGCAGTGATGGTGTACGCCTATAATCCCAGCACTTGGGAGGCAGAGGCAGGTGGATTTCTGACTTCAAGGCCAGTTTGGACTACAGAGTGAGTTCCAGGACAGCAAATCACAAAGGGAGACAACACTGAATAGAAAAAAAAAAACTAGGAAAGATATCAGGAGTCATAGATGAAAGCATCACCAACATAATAAATAGAAGAGAATCTCAGGTGCAGAAGATACCACAGAAAACATTGACACAACAGTAAAAGAAAAATATAAAAAGCTTCCAACTTAAAACATCCAGGAAATCTGGGACACAACAAGAAGACCAAACCTAAGAATAATAGGTCTAGAAGAGAGTGAAGATTCCCAAATTAAAGGGCCAGTAAAAGTCTTCAGCAAAATTATAGAAGAAAACTTTCCTAACCTAAAGAAAGAGATGCCTATGAACATACAAGAAGCCTACAGAACTCAAAATAGGCTGGACCAGAAAAGAAATTTCTCCTGTCACATAATAATCAAAACACTAAATGCCCTAAATGAAGAATGGCTATTAAAAGCATTAAGAAAAAAAGGTCAAGTACCGTTTAAAGACAGACCTATCATAATTAAACCAGACTTCCTACCAGCGACTATGAAAGCTAGAAGATACTGGGCAGATGTCATACAGATCCTAAGAGAACCAAATGCCAGCCCAGGCTACTATACCAAGCAAAACTCAATTACCATAGACAAAGAAAACAAGATATTCCATGACAAAACAATTTTTTTTTACACAAATCCAGCCCTACAAAGGATAGTAGATGGAAAATGCTAACACAAGGAGGGAAACTATAACCTAGAAAAAGCAAGAAAATAATATTCTTTCAACAAACCCAAAAGAACATAACCACACAAACATAAAAATAACAGGGAGCCACATTCACTATTCCTTAAAATCTCTTGAAATCAGTGGACTCTATTCCCCAATAAAAAGACATAGACTAACACACTGGATTCCTAAACAGTACCCAGCATTTTGCTGCATACAGGAAATTTAGCCCAGTATCAAAGACAAAGACTACCTCAGAATAATAGGCTAGAAAACAGTTTCCCAAGCAAATGATCCCAAGAAACAAGTGGGTTTAGCCATTCTAATATCAAATAAAATTGACTTTCAATAAAAATATCATAAGGAAAAAAATCTACCAAGTAGAACTCACAATTCTGAACATCTATGCTCCAAATGCAAGGGCACTCACATTCATAAAAGAATGTTTATTAAAGCCAAAAGCACACATTGCACCTCACACAATAATTGTGGGGAATTCAAGACCCCAGTCTCATCAATGGACAGACCAGGTAAACAATCTAGAGACACGGTGAAACTAAGAGAAGTTTTGGAACAAATGGACTTAACAGATATCTAAAGAACATTTCATCCTAAATCAAAAGAATATAATTTCTTCTTAGCACCTCATGGTACCTTCTCCAAAATTGACCTTATAATTAATCATAAGTCAGTCCTCAACAGATATAAGAAAATTGAAATAATCCCATGCTGCCTATCAGATCACTATGCATTAAGGCTGGTCTTCAATAACAACAATAACAAAAATAATAGAAATCTCATAAACACATGGAAGCTGAACAACACTCTACTCAATGATAACTTGGTCAAGGAAGAAATAAAGAAAGAAATTAAAAACTTTTTAGTATTTAATGAAAATAAAGGTACAACATAACCTAAGTTATGGGACACAGTGAAAGCAGTGCTCAGAGGAAACTGCAGAGCTCTGAGTGCCTCTAAAAAGAAACTGGAGAGAGCATGCATTAGCAATTTAACAACACACCTTAAAGCTCTAGAACAAAAAGAAACAAATACACCCAAGTAGAGTAGATGATAGGAAGTAATCAAACTCAGGGCTGAAATTGACCAAGTAGAAACAAAAAGAACTATATAAAGAATCAATCAAGCAAAGAGCTGGTTCTTTGATAAAAATCAACCCTTAGCCAGACTAATCAGAGAACACAGAGACAGTACCCAAATTAACAAAATCAGTAATGAAAAAGGAGATATAACAATAGAAATGAGGAAATTTGAAAAAAAATCACCAAATCCTACTACAAAAACCTATACTCATCACAATTGTAAAATCTGTATGAAATAGACAATTTTCTAGAAAGATACTAAATACCAAAGTAAAATCAGGATTAGATAGACCATCTAAACAGTCTCACGGCCCCTAAGGAAATAGAAGCATTCATTAATTTTCTCCCAAACAAAAAAAAAAAAAGCCAAGGACCAGATGGATTTAGTGCAGAATTCTATCAGATCTTCAAAGAAGACCTAATACCAATACTCCTCAAATATTCCACAAAAGAGAAACAGAAGAAACAGTACCCAATTCATTCTATGAAGCCACAATTAAGCTGATACCAAAACCACACAATGATCCAACAAAGAAAGTGAACTTCAGACCAACTTCCCTTATGAATATCAATGAAAAAAAAAAAAAGCTCAATAAAATTCTTGCCAAACTGAATCCAAGAACACATCAAAATGATCATCCATCATGATCAAGTCTGCTTCATCCCAGAGATGCAGGGATGGTTTAATATACGGAAATCCATCAATGTAATCCACTATATAAACAAACTCAAAGATAAACCACATGATCATCTTGTTAGATGCTGAGAAAGAATTTGACAAAATCTAACACCCATTCATGATCAAAGCCTTGGAAAGATCAGGAATTCAAGGCCCATACCTAAACATAGTAAAAGAAATATATAGCAAACCAGTAGCCAGCATCAAACTAAATGGAGAGAAACTTGAAGCAATCCAACTAAAATCAGGGACTAGACAAGGCTGCCCTCTCCCTATCTATTCAATATAATACTTGAAGTTCTAGCTAGAGCAATTAGACAGTAAAGAGAGGTCAATGGGATACAAATAGCAAAGGAAGAAGTCAAACTATCACTTTTGCAGATGATATGATAGTATACTTAAGTGATCCAAAAAAACTCCACCAGAGAACTCCTACAGCTAAAAAAACAACTTCAGTAACATGGCCAGATATAAAATTAACTCAAACAAATCCGTTGCTTTTCCTATACTCAAAGGATAAACTGGCTGAGAAAGAAATTAGGGAAATGACACCCTTCACAATAGTCACAAACAGTATAAAGTATCTTGGTGTGAGTCTAACCAAACAAGTGAATGATCTGTATAACAAGAACTTCAGACCTCTGAAGAAAGAAATCAAAGACCTGAGAAGTTCTCTCATGCTCATGGATTGGCAGGATTAATATAGTAAAAATGACCATCTTGTTAAAAGCAATCTACAGATTCAATGCAATTTCCACCAAAATTCCCACTCCATTCTTCATAGAGTTAGAAAGAGCAATTCTCAAATTCATCTAGAATAACAAAAAACCCAGGATAATGAAAACTATTCTCAACAATAAAAGAACTTGTGGAGAAATCAGCATACCCCTGAGGGGGACCTCAAGCTGTACTACAGAGCAATAGTGATTAAAACTGCATGGTACTGGTACAGTGAAAGGCAGGTTGATCAATGAAATTTCATTAAAGACCCCCAAAATGAATCCACATACCTAGGGTTATTTGGTCTTTGACAAAGGAGCTAAAAAACCATCCAGTAGAAAAAAAGACAGCATTGTCAACAAATGGTGCTGTTTAAACTGGAGGTTAGCATGCAGAAGAATGCAAATTGATCCATTCTTATCTCCTTGTACAAAGCTCAAGTCCAAGTGGATCAAGGACCTGCACATAAAACCAGACACATTGAAACTAACAGTAAAGAAAGTGGGGAAGAGCCTCAAGCATGTGGGCACATGAGAAATTTTTCTGAACAGAGCATCATTGGCTTATGCTCTAATGTCAGGAATCGACAAACAGGACCTCATAAAATTGCAAATCTTTTATAGGGCAAAGGACAATGTCAATAGTATAAAACTGTAAGCAACAGACTAGGGAAAAATCTTTACCAACCCTACATCTGATAGAGGGATAATATCCAATATATACAAAGAACTCAAGAAGTTAGACTCCACAGAATCAAATAATCCCATTAAGAAATGGGGCACAGAGCTAAACAAAGAATTCTCAGTCAATGAATACCAAATGGGTGAGAAACACCTAAAGAAATGCTCAACATACTTAGTCCTTGGGAGCTTGCAGACCCTTAGGAGGAACAACAATATGAACCAATCAGAACCCCCAGACTTTCCAGAGGCTAAACTACCAACCAAAGAGTAACCATGGAGGGACCCATGGCCACAGCTACATTTCTAGCAGATGTCCTTGTTGGACATCAATGGGAGGAGAGGTCCTTGGTCCTAATGCCCCTGTAATGTCCCTCCCCCTCCAGCCTGCTATAGGCTGTGTGCAGACCAGCCATAGGAAGCCACATGCTGTGTGGCTTTCATTGCCTTGCTAAATCACACCTGAGCTACTCTGGTGCCCTGCTGTCTGCTGCTGTGCCTCTCCCAGGACAACCAATGGCCAGGCCTAGACATTCTAGAGTGCCCTGGACCCTGGATCCACCCAGTTCACCTGTGTACAGCTGGGATACCCCACAGTACTTCAGGCTTCTTGCCAAATTCCAGGCATCTGTGCAGAACTGACAGGGGGCTGGGCCTTCCCTCTTAAAACCAAGGAAAAACCCTAAATAAAATTAGACGCTTTGATCGGAATGTGTCGACTTGGCGTTTGTCTCTTCTCCCACCCTAGTTTCTCGTTTTTGCCCCAAAGACCATCTTCCAGAGGATCCAGTTTGTAATATAGATGTACCGCAGGCGGTAGCCCCCTACAGCCCCAGTGTAGGGGAATCCCAAGACAGGAAAGCAAGAGTGGGTAGGTTGTTGAGCAGGGAAAAGAGTGATGGGGTATGGGGTTTTCTAAGGGGGAAACCAGGAAAGGAGATAACATTTGAAATGTAAATAAACAAAATATCTAATATAAATAAATAAATAGATAGATAGATAAATAAATAAATAGATAAATAAATAAATATTCTGTGTGTCTGTGTGCCTGTGAGTATTTGTGTGTATGTGTTTGCGTGTGTGTGTGTGCATTTGTAGGTTTATGAATGCATGTTGGATACAGAATACATATGAGATCAGAGTACAAAATATGGGAATTGGTTCTCTCACCTTTTTGAGGCTGAGTCTCTCTTCCTTCTGCCACTGGGCAGCATATTGCAATCTAGCTACCCTACAAAGTTCTGGCTGATTATTCTCTCTGCCTCCCATCTTGCTATTAGAAGTGTTGGAGTAGTAGATGCTCATCATTATATCCTGTTTCTTACTTGAGTTCCAAGTAGTGAACTCAGGTCTTTTGCTTATAGATAGCAAATACTTTTACCTACTTGCTGAGGTACCCCCCTGGCTCTTTGATAAAATGCATTAAAATTATACTTATAATTAATCATCACTATGACCAAATATAAAACTTCAAAGCATGTGAAAATTTTTTGAATGACTAATTATGCAGCTTTTGATTTTCTTAACAACTCACTAAATTAAATAATGCTATAATGGCTATGATACACAAAAGGAACTTGAAAGACATACTAAATTGTTTATAGTAACACAGTAGCACATGGTAGAACAATTCTTTATAACTTTTCTTCTAGTCCTTGTTTTACTTCTGGTCTCAAATCTGTATTTTTAATGTTCTAGAGTGATAATGCCAAACATATCCTTCTTCCTGAACTGGAGAAGATCACTCATTCAACGACTGTAAGAGAACATTTTTTTTTGTCCCTCAGTTTCATAGAAAATTATTAATAGAAAAAATAGAAAAGAGTCATATTGTCCATGCTGTGGGATATGGTCCCACACTCGTGTACTTAGAGAAACAAACAAACAAAAATGAATGTAATGACCTATTAAAAATAGGACATAAAATTACAATAGTTTAAAAGGAGGATATTGAAGATGTAAATAGAAAAGTATCAGCTGAAGAGACTTACATGTACTTACAAACTGGTTAAGGCCTGGAAAGTTGAGAGAGTAGATTATGATCTTCTTAATAACCCAAATGATTTAAGTATTGCTATTATGGCCATGACAGGGATTAGGAAAATGCAAGGGATTGGCTTACCTGTTTTAGGTCGCTCAAGTAATCTATGATGGAATATTCTGGTTCTTTATCCACTTTTACTTTCTTCTCTGAATTTCTCACAATATTTTCTATCTGAGATCCATCCATATATTGCTTTCTTTTATTCTTTCTATGAGCATTAGAAATTGGTGACAGCTTTAAATTCCAAGATCAGTATATTGTGGTTCATCTATGATACACTTTAGATTTGTATATGTAATATAAATTTAAATTTAATACATTTTAAATAAAGAAGAACATCAATATCTTAATTTTTTAAAAAAATTGATATGATCCAGAACAGTGACTATAGCATGGACTGTCAAGTAAATGGTGTACCTTATGAAAAGTGTCACTCATCAGGACCTCTAGAGAATTGTCTGTTTGCAGCTAAGATTAATTCACAGACAATTCACTGAATGAACCCATGGAGATTTACCAACAGACTTTTGAGTTTGAGGGATGAGAACTCCCTTTATTTCCTTTGTTTCTGTTTAACCTCTTCAGTGATTTTTTTTTCTATTTTGATCATATACTTCATAAGTGTCTTTGTCCTGTGACATTTTAACCATGATGTTTTGCCTGTAGTCCTCTACTGACTACCTGACAAAACAATATGTAAATCCAATGCTTATGGTACATATGTTTCCTGTATCCCTAGTTTGATAACTGAGCTTATAATTTTCACTGCTTGTGTATGTATATCATTTCAAAATACTAAAACAGAGCTCATATATTCATCATTCCAGGCTAAAAGACTCATAGTCATCTCTTATTAATTCCACTATGTTGCTACCTACCTGTTCAATTCAATTTCCTCTGCTTCTGAAATGTATTTTCTATTCACATTCTGCACGGGTGCTTTTAAAGCTCTATTGTAAACCATTTCCGTTTTGTATGACTGTTATCATACTCTACCTTTCTCCTCTAAATTTACACTTAAAGCTGCCTGTCGATATTACCCGTTGATATACTCAGTCAATAATTTAAAGCTATGCTTCAGATACTCTAAGGAATGTTAATTGATGATGTATTTTCATGAAGAAAGTTATTTTCAAATTTCCTTATGAAATGCTCTGTTAAGCCACTTAAATTTTGTTGTAGAATATTTCGGAGCCTACATCATATAATTTTATTTATGAGTTCGAAAAGTTAATATACCAGAAACTAGAATTTTCTTTCTATCTCTTAGAAATATCTATGGAATAGGTCCATAGTGTTCTTCATATAATGGATACCAAATTAGTACAATTTGAGGAAATAAACATCAGATTTCATTAAGATAATTTTGATTTTTGTTTAAACATAACACTTTTTATCAAGTTACATCTCAAATTAGCAAAATATTGTCTGTAAAACATTGGTGTAGAATTTCTGAGACCTTGTTCAAAGGTTATTTTGTGTCAGAGAGTTCTTCTCCTTAGAGATATTGTTATTGTCAATGTAGAATATTTAGCAAGTAATTCTGCAAATATTGTTGGCTACTAACTTCTGGTTGTCAGGAGTACCACCTCATCTTGGAAAACAGGAAGTGAAAGTTTCTTTTAAATTTAAGACACACTTTTTCTTAGAGAAAAACACCTGGATACTCTTATGGTAATTACCAACTGCATGGCAACCTGAAAGCCACTGATCCACAGCACCCTACCTGTCCATGTTCTAGCAACATGCCTGGATCCTTTTCCCAATATTAAACATAATACCAAAGAAGTATATACAAATTAGAGAAAAGATAGAAAGATGGATGTTAAGTCTCCTTATTTTGGGAAGAAAATGTTGCAGCAAAAACTGAAAAGTACCATCAACCTTCTAAGTTTCAGCCCTGCCTTTGTACCTAGAAAAACATGCTCCTGGAGTTCTGTGGTCAAACTACCACAATATAGTTAAAGAAATGGAAATATACAGTGGTATTATTTCAGTTTATTACACACACAAAGACACTAACACACAACACTCACAGAGAAAGAGACAGAGACTGAGAGAGACAGAGAAGGACACAGAAACACACAAAGAGACATATACAGACACAATGACTGCAAAGGAGAAGCCTTTTGTACTCTTACATCAAGAAAGAGTATAAGCTTATTGGGAACAATTTATTAATATTTCTTAAATATCATTCTGATGGTTACCATGATTGTTTATATTGTCTGAATTACCTGCTTACTAAAATATTGAAGATGTATATATAAAAATAGAAATATAAAATTTGTTAGACCATACTTAGTTTACTATATTGTTTTACATTTACTCAAAAATTCTTAAAATAGAAATTTTTTATAATTGTCAAAATCTTGTTCTACTTAATGGTTCACAATTAGGAGGTTAACAAATATATTTAGAGTTTTGGCTTAAAGGACATCAAAATCTGGATTCAGAGCAGAAGGAATTTTGAAATATTTTTATTTATTGATTGAGTGATTAATTTTCAGACAAGTCTGGCTGTGTTTATCTGACTGACATGGAACTTACTGTGTATATTCAGATGCTCCAAGTCTGCAAGAACTGCACCTGCCTTTGCCTTTCTTTCTTTCACATGTTGTGATTGCAGACACAAGCCACCATAGCTAGCTACTTTCCTTTTGTGAGATATTATCATATATATATATATATATATATATATATATATATATATATATATATATATATATATATATATATATATATATACATACACAATATAAGGAACTATTCATTGGTTGTTTTTCATTCAGAGTTCATTTTGAAAGATATTTCTCAGTTCTTGGTATTGTTCATTGATATACTACATACATATTAAAATAATGGTAAGTTTGATTACTGATGTCTGTCATGTGCATGATCTTAGACATCAAGTTTGTAGGTAAGGAAAATTCTATACTAGATGTATTTTCTCAAGCTGTTACTGGGAGTAAAATTTAGACTTGTCTGTTTCTGACATAATTGAAATCATTAACCTAATTTTCTTAATATATTAGTCATGGTGTAAAATAAAGCTAAAATGTGTCTTTAAATACAGATTTTCCATAATATCGTTTTATAATGTAGAATTTGTGCATGTTTCTTCCTTGTTTTATCTATATGTCAGTATTTTATATTACACATATAACTTTTCCCCATAAATTATTACTGTGTATTTATTTTAACCAATCATCTCTCAAATAATCATTAAAATGACAGATTTTCTACCTTCTAATTAGTTGATTTATAACTAAATCAATCTAGTTAAACAGATTTCAGAAATTTTAGTTAGAATATAAATATGTTAATTATTTTTACTTAGACTTCTTTTCCTCTTTAAAAAAATGTAAGGAAGTAAACATTTTTGAAAATGTATACAACTTAATTTTTGATATGTATATTTGTATGTATATTTCTAAGTATCTTAGTCAAATAGGCAATCATAATTTCATAATTAATTAATCATTACTTTGTAGAGACATATCTTATTGTCTATCTTTAATGATGCTTTTGCTCGTTGTGAATTGGAATTTCCTTATATGGCTCTAAGTAAAGGCAAGCCTTCCATATCTTAATATTGAGATTGTGATTTCACATGGCTCCAGTTATCTATCCTTATAAACCTTCCACTTATGAGAACCTCGGCTTCTCACTCAGTGCTGTCTCCAACCACCAATGCAACATGCATTAACACTCACTCATCTTATGCTGATTTTCATTCCTTGGAACATTTTACGTTCTGCCAGACTTGCACAAATTCTACTAGTGCTTCAATTATTTCTATAAGTAACCTAACCCTTAGAGATTGCTTCATCTTGCTTGGCTTCCTGAGAAATTAATTCTGTAACTTTGCAGTTTTATTTATTTCTCAGTAAATTTTTTTTTCATTCACACTTGCCATCACTGACCTCTAAATTCTCAAACATGATAAGTGTTTATACTTCCTGCTGCAATCTGAAATGATATTTTCAACTAATATGACTGTGTATCAAGAAGATTGAACATCATTCTACACTTTTGATGGATTTTAAATTTTCTAATGTAGAGGCACCGTGGTAGCCTCTGGGTTGGCTGTTCTGGTAGCACAGTGGAAATTATTAGTCCTTCTTATTGGAAGCTGAATAGAAAAAAATCTATTCTCTTTCTTGGTTTATAATGAGGGATATGTTTCAAATTAAAGGACAGCAAACCCAGGGAGATGAAGAACTGTTATAATGGTCATGGACTAACATACCCACAACATCTATGGCTGTGAAATGGGTAGCAGCAGAGACTGCCAAATACAGATACAATTTACTGTAATTATATGAACTTTAAAATGTTGTCAACACAGGTAGATCAATGTAATAGAACTGAAGACAAAGAAATGAATTCACATACCTATGGTCACTTGATCTTTGACAAGGGAGCTAAAACCATCAAGTAGAAAAAAGACAGCATTTTCAACAAATGGTGCTGGCACAACTGGGAGTTATCATGTACAAGAATGCAAATGGATCCATTCTTATCTCCCTGTACAAAACTCAAGTCTAAGTGGATCAAAGAACTCCACATAAAACCAGAGACACTGAAATTTATAGAGGAGAAAGTGGGGGAAAGCCTTGAAGATATGGCACTGGGGAAAAATTCCTAAACAGAACAGTAATGGCTTGTGCTGTAAAATCAAGAAGTGACAAATGGGACCTCATGAAATTGCAAAGCTTCTGTAAGGCAAAAGACACTGTCAATAAGACAAAAAACGGCAACCAACAGATTGGGAAAGGATTTTTACCAATCCTAAATCTGATAGGGGACTACTATCCAATATATATATATATATATATATATATATATATATATATATATATATATATATATATATATATATATAAAGAGCACAAGAAGCTGGACTCCAGAAATTCAAATAAACCTTTTTAAAAATGGGGTACAGAGCTAAACAAAGAATTCTCAAGTGAGGAATATTGAAGTTCTGAGAAGCACCTGAAAAAATACTCAAAGTCCTTAATCATCAGGGAAATGCAAATCAAAACAATCTTGAGATTCTACCTCAATCCAGTCAGAATGGCTAGGATAAAAAATTCAGGTGACAGCAGATGCTGGCATGGATGTGGATAAAGAGTAACACTCCTCCATTGTTGGTGGGATTGCAAGCTGGTACAATCACTCTGGAAATCAGTCTAGCGGTTCCTCAGAAAATTGAACATAGTAGTACCAGAAGATCCAGCAATACCTCTCCTGGACATATACCCAGAAGATGTTCCAACTGGTAATCGGGACACATGGTCCACTATGTTCATAGCAGCCTTATTTATAATAGCCAGAAGCTGGAAAGAACCCACATGTCCCTCAACAGAGGAATGGATACAGAAAATGTGGTACATTTACACAATGGAGTATTACTCAGCTATTAAAAACAATGAATTTATGAAATTCTTGGCCAAATGGATGTATTTGTAGGATATCATCCTTAATGAGGTAACCCAATCACAAAAGAAGTCATTTGATATTCACTCACTGATAAGTGGATATTAGCCCAGAAACTTAGAAGACCCAAGATACAATTTGCAAAACACAAGAAAATCAAGAAGGAAGACCATAGTTTGGATACTTGATTCCTCCTTAGAATAGGGAATAAAACGCCCATGGCAGGAGTTACAGAGACAACGTTTGGAGCTAAGACAAGGGACTTTTTGGATAACACTTGAAATTTAAATGAAGAATTTCTCTAATAAAAAAAGAAGAAATGTAAATGAAGAAAATATCTAATAAAAATTGGAAAAAAATTAAAAAAAAAAAAAAGATGGATCATCCAGAGACTATCCCACCCGGGGATTCATCCCATAATCAGCCACCAAACCCAGACACTATTGCATATGCCAGCAAGATTTTGCTGAAAGGACCCTGATATAGCTATCTTGAGTGAGGCTATGGCAGTGCCTGGCAAATACAGAAGTGGATGCACACAGTCATCTATAGGATGGAACACAGGGCCCCCAATAGAGGAGCTAGAGAATGTACCCAAGGAGCTGAAGGGGTATGCAACCCTATAGGTGGAACAACAATATGAACTAATCAGTACCCCCAGAACTCGTGTCTCTAGCTGCACGTGTATTAGAAGATAGCCTAGTCTGCCATCATTGGGAAGAGAGGCCCCCTAGGTCTTACAAATATTATAAGCCCTAATACAGGGGAATGCCAGGGCAAAGAAGTGGAAGTGTGTGGGTAGGGGAGCAGGGCAGGGGGAGGGTATAGGGAACTTTCGGAATAGCATTTGAAATGTAAATAAAAAATATCTAATTAAAAAAAGAAAGAAAAAATAAAATGTTGTCAACAATTTAAGGCTCAATTGTGAGATTTAAATCAGATATTCTTCTGGTTAAATATCCCGTGATCACATGTTTTCATACCTGTAAAACCTCTACATAGATTTCTCCTTTTGCTTATTTATACTGTGTGATAGTCAGCTGCAACTTTCTTATGGAAAAACTCAATGGACAATAGTGTGACATTTATGTGACCACCTCTGGGATGGATTGGTGTGGAAAAAGATGTAGGGTAACGTTTTTCTATTTTTTTTTTCCCGGAAATATATGGTGCTATGAATTGTTGCTTCTAAAGTGAATGTTAGAAGTTTGATCCTCAGTGTCACATGTCGAGAGAATGTGGGACCTTTAACAACTTTGGCTTAAGCAAAACTTCTAAAAATGTCATCTATCTTGCAGTTATACAGGGGAACGCCAGGGCCAAGAAGCGAGAGTGGGTGGGCAGGGGAACAGGGCGGTGGGAGGGGGGAGGGAACTTCTGGGATAGCATTTGAAATGTAAATTAAGAAAATATCTAATAAAAAATTGGAAAAAAAAAGAGTCAAACAGTACACTCACTGGAGACTAAACAGATATGGCCTCATTATTTGCCATTATTATTTCCAAAATTGTGAAATAAATAAGCCTCTTTCCTATATAAGCATACAACTTTAGATATTTTGTTATTGCAGTGGGATATTTGATTATTACATGAAGAATCTCACAGCCACCAAACTTTTTCATCGTTTGTGTTTCATGCAAACTGTTTAGTATTTCTCACTGGAAGAACTACTGTCTTCTCAGATCTACTTGAAAGTGTGAGAAGGTCTCAATCATAGCATAGCAAAGTATAAACTGTTTGTAGGAGTCATTTATTATAAATTTTAGTAATGTTCAATTTAAGTTTTTTTTACTATGATGAGTGTTTACTATTTTCTCTGTAAATCAATGTAATAATTAGTAACAATTGGTATTGAAAAGCTAAGATCAATTGTAAAATCTACACAGACTTTACTAATTATAAATGGATGGAATTATATATGATCATGTATAATTCAGGGGAACATTTAAGTGTGGAGAAAAAGCTATCAATGAGATTTGTAATGTAACAATCACAAAAATAGAAGCTTGAATAATTTTCTGTATACCATGTGCTATGAAAAATAAAATATAATCTTTTTTATTTAATAATCTTCCCGTGTTTGTATCTCATGAGTTTTCAATGTTAAGATGGATAATTCTTTGTTATTAAATATAATATGATTATTCATTCCTTGAGTTACATTCTGAGGAATAATAAAAAAAAAATGTTTCCATACAGAGCCAAATAGCCAATAAATTTAAATCTAGTGTCATTGTTAGAAACTAGAGACAGTTTGTGAGAATTTTATTAAGTATTTTTACATTAACTTTCACAAGCAAGATTGGTCTGAAGTTCTCCTTTTAGGTTGGGTCCTTGTGTGGTTTAGGTATCAGAGTAATTGTGGCTTCATAGAATGGGTTAGGTAGTCTTCGTTCTGTTTCTATTTTATAGAATAGTTTGAGGAAAATTGATATCAGGTGTTCTTCGAAGGTCTGGTCGAATTCTGCACAAGTCCATATGGCCCTGTGCATTTTTTGGTTGGGAGGTTTTATTAATGACTTCTTGTATTTCCTTGTGTGATATGGGCCTCTTTAGATAGTTTACCTGTTCTTGATTTAACTTTGATATGTGGTATCTGTCTAGAAAACCATCCATTTCATGTCGATTTTCCAGTTTTGTTGAGTAGCCTTTTATAGAAGGATCTAATGATTTTTTGAATTTCCTCCATTTCTGTTGTTATGTATCCCTTTTCATTTCTGATATTATTAATTTGGATAGTGCTTCTTAGCCCTTTAGTTAGTTTTGCTAGAGGTTTATCTATATTGTCGACTTGTTCAAAGAAGCAGCTTTTGCTTTTGCTGATTCTCTATTGTTTTCTTTGTTTCTATTTGGTTGATTTGGGCCCTGAGTTTATTTCCTGCCTCTTGGGTGAGTTTCCTTTCTTTTGTTCTAGAGCTCTCAGGTGTGTTGTTAAGTTGATAGTGTAAAACCTCTCCATTTTTTTTCAAATTATTTTTTATTAGATATTTTCTTAGTTTACATTTCAAATGCTATCCCCAAAGTTCCCTCCCCCCTCCCACCGCCCTGCTCCCCTGCCCACCCACTCCCACTTCTTGGCCCTGGTGTTCCCCTGTATTGGGGCATATAAAGATTACAATACCAAGGGGCCTCTCCTCCCAATGATGGCCGACTAGGCCATCTTCTGCTATATATGGAGCTAGAGACATGAGTTCTGGGGGTTCTGGTTAGTTCATATTGTTGTTCTTCTTCTAGGGTTGCAGACCCCTTCAGCTCCTGGGGTTCTATCTCTAGCTTCTCCATTGTGGGCCCTGTGTTCCATTTACCAGGGCACCTAGTACTATGAACTTTCCTCTTAGCACTGTTTTCATTGTATCCCATAAATTTGGGTATTATGTGTCAACATTTTCATTAAATTCTAAGTCTTTAATTTCTTTTTTTTATTTCTTTCCTGACAAAGTTATCTTTGAGTAAGAAGTTGTTCAGTTTTCACATGTATGTGTGCTTTCTGTATTTTTTGCTGTTATTGAAGACAAGCCTTAGGTCATGGTGATCTGATAGGATGCGTGGTATTATTTCAGTCTTCTTGTATCTGTTCAGAGTTGTTTTGTGACCAATTATATGGTTGTTTTTGGAGAAAGTACCATGAGGTGCTGAGAAGAAGGTGTATTCTTTTGTTTTAGGGTAAAATGTTCTGTAAATATCTGTTAAATACATTTGGTTCATAACCTCTCTTACATTCACTGTGTCTCTGTTTAGTTTCTGTTTCAATGATTAAATTAAAAATAAAATTTAAATTAAAAAAAACATATTAAAAAAAAAAAAAACAATTTAAAGAAAAAAAAAAGAAACCAGAGACAGGCATATTCCTGTGAGTTCTAAGACAGCCAGACTACATAGACTTCCAGACCAACCAGGACAAATAAAAGTAAAAGCAACAAACATACAAGCAAACAAGAAACAAACTAAAGACAACAACAATATAGATAATCCAGGAAGCCTTTGGAGATGTACCTATATATGAGTGCTATAACTTATAACTAACGATTCTATTTAATTGCATATTCTCATGTTTGCCTTATTAGTATGTGAGTAAAAATTATCAAAAAAAAATAAAATTGTTTTACATAGTGATACCAATAATAAAACCAAATGAGAAAAATAGATATAGAAGAAATCTACTTTTCATGCGGTTCCCGAATCTCATGTGTACCTACTTTCAAATGCAACATGTATGAACTGGTGTTTGGTCATTAAATTGGGTAACAAAATGGAAAAAATTGAACGATGAAAAAGGAAGATCTGTAAAACATGATGTAAATTATATTTAAAGAAAGCATTGCATCAGTTTCTTTCATACTTCTTATGTTTTGTATCATTTGATTAGAAGTAGTATTTGGTAAATATTTGTCTTCCATTAGATAATAATGAGATCTGTGGATAGCATAGTATAGTCCTTATATGTCAGTCACCTGGAAATATAATCCAATTTGGTTTAGATGTATGATATGGTACATGGGCAAATAGTTTTTAAAATAAAATAATCACAAGTACATTAAAAACTAATTTTCTGCAGAACTCTTCTGATTCATTACTAAAATAATTCTTTTTGTTTTGTATTATTTGTAATGATATTGATGACTGCAAATGCCAAAAGAGCATGATAGTATCATGATCATCCTCCAGATAGATTAGTGAAGTAAGAATTTTATAAGAAGAAATGAAGGAAAATGATAATACAGCTTTCTGGAAGTTGTATTTTCAATAGGTAACAGAATCAGGACATAATAATCCATCTGTAAATTGTACTTTTTGTTTTCTAATATATGTACCAATGTATTTATGGAACTTATATTTTAACAATTAATTATATTTTAGTAATTCAATATAATGTGTTATTTTTCTGGTTTATTATTTAATGAATTGACTAGTTAGAAATTTGCAGTGGTTAAGTCTGATTTTACAGATTTAGAATAAAATCTGTTTTCAAATCTGGACTAATGTAATTTGACCAGACAGTTAGATGAAATATTAACATTAATTACTTCAAGTGCATGAAGAAGTTTATTTTATTTCTTTATCATAAAGGCACTAATTTTCATTTGATCTGATAAAAATTGGCTTAATTAATATGTCATAATTCTATCATGCTATTTTTGAAATTATTTTTTCATTCAAACATAGATACCTCAAGAATGGCTTGGCTTATTGTGTTCCAGATTTATCCTCCCTCTCTCTCCCTCCTCCTCCTCCTCCTTTGTTGTCTTCTTCTTCTTCTTCTTCTTCTTCTTCTTCTTCTTCTTCTTCTTCTTCTTCTTCTTCTTCTTCTTTCTCTCTCTCTCTCTCTCTCTCTCTCTCTCTCTCTCTCTCTCTCTCTCTCTCTCTCTCTCTCGTCATTCCTAAGAGAATGTTGGATTTTATAGACCATTAGAAACCATAGTTCTTTTTTCAAATGTAAACTCAATATGAGATGTTTATATATATGATAGAAATTAGTTAAATATTTCCCAAAGCTATATCAGTTCAAATTCATGTTAGTTTGTAGGACATTTTTCTCAAGCAAGGTTTCTAAAAATTTTATTTTGGTATCTGGAATTATAGGCAATACTTGTTTTATAATTTGACATGCCATCTATATAGCATTCATTGACTCATTTATCTAGTCAGGCAATACAAATCTAATAAGAGCTTGGCACATATTCATGAACAAGAAGTCCACTGGCTTTCTGACCTAAAAATCTGTCTGAAAGAATGTCACAAAAAAGAAACCTGCCAGCTACAAACTAAGCACTCGTTTTATTTCTCTGTTTGTAGGCAGTAAGTTTTATTTCTCTTTCCTACGGAAACCTGTTCTATAAGACGTGAAGGCATCGGAATGAGCTAATGAGGCATAATTGTCGCAAGAAAGCCAACTATAGTTTAAGTTATATACTTAAATATATAAATAAATTGAATTAATTATTAAGTATATAATAAATTGGAGATTTTCAATTTACTTGGGTGTTTGACAAAAACATGCATATGTGTGTATGGGGTGTATATTGATCAAAAATAAATAAATGAAATTTTTTATTTTAGAATTAATTTACAGCCTGACCACAGTTCCACCCTCTGTCCCTCCACCACATCTGCTATCCACCTATCCATTCCTCCTCCCTTTCTTTTCAAAAAGGGGGAGGTGGCTCATGGATAGCAACTAGTCTTACAATATTAAGTTGCAGTAAGACTAGTAGCATCCTCCCTGATTGAGGTTAGGCAAAGCAGTCCAGTAGAGGGAAAGGGTACCAGAGGCAGGCATTAGCCTTAGAGACAGCCCCTGTTGGGAGTTCTACATAAAGAGAAAGCTACAAAACTGTTACATGCATGCAAAGGGCCTGGGTCAATCTCATGCATCCTCTCTAGTTGGCAGTTAAGTCTCTGTGAGTCCCTATGGGCCCAGCTTGTTTGATTCAGTGTGTTTTTATGTAGTGCCCATGACCCTTCTGGCTCTTGCAAATCCTTCCTTCCCCTGAAACTTACACAAAGTTCTACAGGCTCTGCCTGTTTGGTGGTGTGTCTTTGCATCTGCTTCTTTCATTCACTGAATGAAACCTCTCTGATGGCATCTAGGCTTCTTTCTGTAGGTATAGAATCTCATTAACAATCTCAGGGGTAGACAATCTCTCATGGTATGGATCTCAAGCTGGACCAGTCATTAGTTGGCCATTTCCTCAATCAATTTCTGCCCCATCCTTACTCCTGCAGGACACATTGTAAATAGGATGTTTTATGGTTGGGTTGTTTGGTATTCTTGTCTGGTTACAGGAGATGGGCTGTTCAGCATCCATATCCTCCATTCCTAGAAGTCTTAATAGGCTCACTTTCATAGATTCCTTGGAGGTTCCATTGCTCTACATGCCTAGCTTATCCTAGAGATATGCTTCTTGCCTTCTAATTGTTTCTCCCAGTTCTCTCTTTATCCTCCTACAACTGTTTCTATGTCGACTTATCCCTCATTCACCCCCTTCTACCCACCATATCTATTTTATTTCACCTTCTCAGGTGAGATTCAAACATCCCACCCCCAAATTTGGATAGTCCTTATTACTTAGCTTCTTAGGGTCTGTGGATTATAGCATGGTTATCCTGTACTTTATGATTAATACACACATACAAGTGAGTACATACCATATTTGGCTTGCTGAGTTACCTCATTCAGGAATATATT